>JBBPBX010039055.1:0-30078 GCA_038048925.1 Garcialebias charrua
GGACATACACAGGACCGAAATTGCGTTTCTCTCAGTCCCTCGGTGCAACAGTAAACATCTAAACATTGAAACACTGAAACATATAATAATAGACATAAGCATAAAATAGTAAACTGATGAGACCCACACTGTTGTGTCGTCCGCAAACTTCACAGACATTTACACCTCCAGATGCAGGAAAAGAGCCACCTGCATCATGAAAGACCTCACTCACCCAGCACACTCACTCTTTGCCCCACTCCCCTCAGGACGGAGGTTGAGGAGCATCAAATGTAGAACCACTAGACTGAGGAACAGCTTCTACCCTGAGGCTGTTAGACTCATGAATAAATAAAAATAAAATAAAAAATAAACACTGCAAAATATCACATCATGCTGATGCTGATCTGTTTTCTTGTTGCTGTGTTCATCTGTGTTCATCTGTGACCATCTGCTCATACAAACTCATGTTCGTGCTGCTGTTTATTCCCACTATATTAGGCTTAGTGTATTACTAGTTGATGTTTTTCTTAGTTAATTCTAGATGTTATTACTGTTTTTCTCTTGCATTTGTTGTTGGATGTAACTGGGACCCCGTGTACATAATCTCGTTTTCATCACATGTACCACATGCGGTGCAAATGACAATAAAGACTCTCTGACTCTGACTTTAAATGAGTACACTTTTTCTTTGTACTTTGTCGTAGCCTGAAACAACCCCATGCAGCTGAGATCCCCCCCCCCCTGGGCCAACCAAGCATGTATCTGGTGGGTCGAGCTCTATTTTTGGCTTCATCATTTTAAATGTTTTTAGGTTAATAACTGTGGCGTCTGCACCAGTGTCTATTTTAAAAGTTATTGGGACGCTGTGCACCTCCAGATTGACTGTCCAGTCTTCCTGGCTGCTTATTTTCCCATTAACTTCACCCAAAAAATAAGGCTGCTTCACCTCCTCAGTGACTTCTCTCACTTGTTTTGAGTGACACGCATGCTCCCAGTGTCCCTGTCTGTGACACTTATTACACTTGCTCTTGAGTGCGGGGCATTTATTAATGTCTGAGTGTTTGGGTTTTCCACATCTCCCACAGCTCTCTGATTTCTGTGCTGTTTGGTGGTCGCTGCCAGCCTGCCACTGTCTGTGTCGTCCGCTCCTCTCCACGTGTGGGCCGCTGTGACGACGCAGCGTGTTCACGTGAGCCTCGTGTGGGTTAGACTGAAGACTGACTTGTTTAGTAATCTCCTCTGCCTGCCGCGCTTGTTCAATAACTTCAGTTAATGTTAGGTCTGCTTTCAGCTGAAACCTGCGGGACAGTTCTTTATCTTTGATGCCCACCACCAGACGGTCTCTGATGTGCTCATCACGTTTGTCTCCAAACTCGCAGTGCTCTGCTAGCTCGTACAACACTCGAATGTACTGTTCTGCCGTCTCTCCTGCCGACTGGCTGCGCTGATAGAAACAGGCCCGCTCGTGTATAACGTTACGGCGAGGGATGAAGTACTCGTCAAACTTCTTAAGAACAGCTTCAAGGTTTTTAGTTTCCTCTTCGTCGGCAAAGTTGAACGAGCTAAATATCTTTTCAGCTTCGCTCCCCATAGCATAAATGAGTGAACTCACTTGTGTTTCTCCATTGTCCTTATTTAGCTTCGATGCTAACCGGTAGCGCGAAAATCTCTGTTTCCACTCCGGCCACTCAGCAGGACAGTCAAACTTGAATTCACTCGGTGGGTTAAACTTCGCCATCACGATTCGTCCTTTTAGGCACTTCTGACACCATGTAATGTACTTTGTGGTACATAAAAATAGATGACGAAGAGGATGCAGGTCGTCTTCACACCGCGTACTTTATTGAACCAAACCTGAACAAAGACTGCCTGTTCCCCGCTCGGGAAAGCCCCTAACAGCAGTACCCAGCATGCTTTGCGCATGCACTCTTAAAGTGACAGTACACTTATAACCATTCATTACAACCTGGGTCCTGATTTTTGCATGAAACTGAGAAGAGCAGCATGTTAGTAGAAGGATCACAAAATATGAGCCGTTTTGTTTAAGTGTGGAAAATCTGTTTCTATAACGTGAGTACACAAAAAAAAGTGCGTTGCTAATAGGCTAACGTTAGCCGCTAACAGGTAGCAACAACCCAACGCGATCAAACTAACGTTACTTACCCACGTAGTTGTGCAGGAAACTTGAGATATACAATTTAAATCCCTTGTTAGTTTGCTTGTCGGAGCAGGGGACCAGGAATCAACGATACGATGAACATTGCTGATACTTATCTTGGGCAGCTCTTGTAAACAGAGAACGGGGCTTAGACCGGAAGCTGGAATAGTAACTCGGAATCACCCCTCTGTTTTGCTGAAGTGGTTTAGCCCTGGACCTGACAGCCAATGAGAAGAGACGCGACTGAAGCCGTCAGGAAGTGAAGTTACCCAAGAGGGACATAAACAAACGAATTTGCGCCTAAAAGAAGGCGCAAACAACGCGTACTTTACACGTTGTTGACACGTTGATAACACGTACTTTACGCGTCAAATGCGTGTGAAATTTTGACAGGTCTATGACACGTAATTAACGCGTTGTTTACGCGTTGTTTACACGTCGTTTACGCGTCATTTTTCGAGGCGAATTTGACGCGTAATTGACGCGTTGTTTACGCGTCGTTTACGCGTCATTAACGTGTCGATGTTACATGTAATTTGCACGTGTTTTTGGCCCGGCCGGCTTTCCATATGGGTCTGCCTTTCTTTCTGTTTCCTTGTGGTTTCCAGTTGAAGGCAATCTTTGGTAGTCTATGTGCTTCCATTCTTAGTACATGTCCCGTAAACTTGAGCTTCCTTAGCTTGATTGTTTGGCTCATGGGTAGGGTATGTGTCCTGCAATAGACTTCTGCGTTTGTAATCCGATCTAGGTATGTGATCTTCAGTATCTTTCACAGGCATCTTTGTTGGAATGCATCCAATTTCTTGGCCATCTTTACTGACATCTTCCACGTTTCACTGGTATACAAGGCTGTGGGGATAACCACTGCTTGCAGCAGTCTGACCTTAAATTTTGTGGATATGGATTTACTTGCCCATATTGATTGCATTCTTCTGAATGTTGACGTTGCCTTACCGATGCTGGTGGTAATATTTGCATCCACATTGCCATCGTCAGTTATGACACTTCCAAGGTAGACAAATTTCTGTACCTTCTCGGCCGATGATTGATCTATTGTTATCTGTATGGTTCTGTGTGCCTAACCTGCATAACCTTTGTTTTCCCTATGTTTATTTTGAAACCAGTCCTTTTAGCATTTTCTTGTAGGGCTTGTGTCATATCTTGAAGCACTAGTTGAGTGCCAGTAGGACTACAGGTATATCGTCTGCAAAATATAGATCCGTTAAGTTCTCATTTGTCGTCCATTTTATTCCAAAATTTGGTTTGCACATGGCTATTCTCATTACATGTACTGTACATAGTCTATGGCGAGGAGGAACAAGAATGGAGATAGTGGGCAACCCTGTCTTACTCCAGTGAGTATTTCATAGTAATCTGTGGTCCCTGTTTCTACCTTCACACAGCAGCTGGGTCATTCCACCGAATGGGTGCCTTTTACGTCCCCCTGAAATTATATTTATAAATGTGTATAAAAATTAGCTGTGAAACACATTTTCTTATTAAATAAAATGTCCTGCATGTGATCCAATTGCAAATTTAAGATATATGATAAAGATGATAATTAAAAACTACCAAGAATACTGAAGAAACAGCTTTTGTCACCTGTCCTCACTCCATAACCTTACACTTTACAATAAAACATGATAAATAAAATCCTAAAGAACTGTTAATTTTTTGGGGGGGTTGTGTGACTGCTAATCCCATTTATGGTTTACATATATTTTTTTCAAAATAAATATATTTTATTTTTGTTAAAATACATATTTTAGTTGTGTCCCTTGGTTTTCACTCAGTCCTGTTACCATAACACATTAGCCCATTTGAAAGATTTGGAACGTTCCAGAAGTCACATGGTCATCAAGAAGTTTCATCAGTTTGACCTTCTAAAAGTCATGGGAAGACCAAAAGTAAGTTATTTCATTTATTTTTCTGTGAATTTGATAATGTTTCAACTATGGCTGAAAGGGTCAATCTCAACACACTCTCCTGTTACCTAAATTATCTCTTAGTTTTCATTTGTTCATTAAAAACAAACAAATTTTATGTAAATCAATAGAATGTGCTCAGTAGCTTCATGCTATTAGCAAGGATGCCATGTGGCTATATTTCATGTATTTGCTAACTTTATGCTAAAAACTCAGTCCTGTTACTTTTACAAGAGTAACAGGACTGAGTATATCAGTAAGAAGACTGAGTGATTTGCAATTATTAATCAGTACAGTATTACACTATTTATCTGATTGTTAAGTTGTATTGTTGAAATAAGTATTTGTTGAGCTATATGTTCAGTTTAATGATATTAATTAATACTGACAGGGAGCCAAGCCATCACTCAAGACATAAGGGCCCACCAGCAATCTGGCAGCACTTGTCACCAGTTCTCGATTACATCCAGGAGGCACATCCAGAGGTCTCCACAATGCCATTTTTTCAGTGATGGCCCATGCTCTCAGTATGGACAGAGAGGACATTTTTTCATGTTTTCTACTGAGCTGTTCAAACGAGGATTCACTGCCGGAACATGGAACTTCTTTGAGGCAAGCCACGGAAAGGGTGCACCGGATGATGTGGGAGGTGCCCTTAAAAGCATGGCTGACAGTCTGGTGAGCAAAGGGACAGACATCCCTGATGCTGCAGAACTGTTTGCTGTATTGAAAAATACAGAACCAGCAATAAAGTTGCTTTTTGTCAGTGATGAAGCAGTAGAGAAAGCAGTTCAGGAGATGCCCACAGATGTGCCACCAATTCCATCCACTATGAGGATGCATCAAACAGTGACTCTTTCCCAAGGAGAACTGACATACAGGGATGTCAGCTGCATCTGCACAACAAAACAAATCTTGACCTGTGAATGTTTTAATACAAAACATTTCACATTCAATCATCAACACACAACACCCACAGCCAAAGAAATTATGTGGCAAAGTCCTGAAATTGTTGGGAAATGGTGTGTGGTGAAGTATGGTGGTGACCTTTACCCAGGTGTCATCACAAATACAAGTGAAACACACATTGAGGTCCGCTACATGCACAAAATCAGGGTCAATGGGTTTTTCTGACATACTGTGGTATCTTTTGGAAGATGTTTTGAGTATCATTCCACCTCTGAAGCCAGTCACAGCTCACTACATGGAAATTGAAAAGGATGTCTGGGCTAAACTACAGAATGCCACTTACAAAAGGCCACATAAATTTATTATCACACACACACACACACACACACACACACACACACACACACACACACACCACACACACACACACACACACACACACACACAACACTCACTCACGATGGTCCTCACTCTGTAGCAGAAACAGGGACTCACCCACTCAGTCCCTTTTTGCCTTTGTTCAGTCCTGTTACCTGTGGTTCAGTCCTGTTACCTGTTGTTCAGTCCTGTTACCTGTTGTTCAGTCCTGTTACGTCATGGTATTTTGGAAAAACAAACAAACATTAAACTACTTTCCCCAGTTTTGTTTGGTCTGTCTTTTACCTAACTGTTTAATACATTACATGATCATAAATGTAATAAACTTTTGCTTTTGGTCTCTGTACATTTTTAAATATGCCTTTGGAAATTTTAGAGAAACACAATTTCTGTTTGTATGAAGGGACTTTTTGGTAAACATTTTTTATTTATTTAAGTATCTATTAAATCATTCCATCAAAAATAAAGACCTTATTAGGAATATACAATAAAATTAGTTGTTATTTTTTAAAATATGCTTTTTGGATGTCAAATGAGTTTTGGTAACAGGACTGAAAAAAATGTAACCATCTTCGACTTTGAAGCTTAATAAAAAATTAAATAAAATCACCTAAGATGGGCCAATGGTCATTTTGAATAGTTACACATGTATATGACTATATCCAGTTAAAAAAACATGTAAAAAATATATTCAACTTTGGATATTTACTACAAGTAAAAGGCACCCATTCGGTGGAATGACCCAGCTGGCGCCATCATACAAATTTGGGAAGATCTTGATATACATCTCGGGTATACCATAGCTTCGCACGATGTCCCACAAGCTTATCCTGTGTATGCTATCAAATGCTTTTTGGAAATCGATTAAATTCATAGCTATAGGTTTTTGGAATTCTATGCATTGCTCTATGATGTTTCTCAGCACAAAAATCTGATCACTGCATGATCTGTTGGGACGGAATCCCGCTTGTTCTTCTCTGAGTTCTTTATCAACGGTGTCTCTTAGTCTGTTTAACAGCACCGCACAAAATAGTTTCCCTGGTACCGAAAGTAGCGTTATTCCTCTCCAGTTTCCGCATTCACTTAGGTCTCCTTTCTTTGGTATCTTTATTATGGTTCCTTTTCTCCATTCTGTGGGTGTTGTTTCTTGTTCCAGCACGTGTTATATAGGTTCGTCACTACCATTGCCTCACTGCTATGTTTAAGCAATTCTGCCGATATATTGTCGTTTCCTGGTGATTTGTTGTTTTTAAGTTTGTTGATTGCTTTTGTAACCTCTTATTTTTGAATTTGCCCTGCATTTACTTCTAGGTGTTGTTTTGTGTACTTTTCTTTAAAATACACTGCCTGGCCAAAAACAAAATGGTCACACTAATATTTGGTTGGACCACCTTTATCTTTGATGACATCATGCATTCTCTGTGGCATTGTTTTGATAAACTTCTACAATATCACAAGATTAGGGGGCGTGGTAGCAAACTGGTTAGAGACGGTGGGCCTGTGATCGGAAGATCGCCGGTTCAAGCCCTAGTACCGACAACATCAAAAAATGTGGGTGGAAAAAGGTGAAACACCCACACCTGCCTCCACCCAACAGGTCTCTCTTGAAAATGAGTTCTTGTGGCTCAATGAGACTACATGTATAAATAAATGAAAATGAAAAATCTATTTCCGTCCAGTGTTGCATTAATTTTTCACCAAGGTCTTGCATTGATGACTAGAAAATAATAATAATAATAATAATAATAAAAAACTTTATTTAGCACCTTCCTACAATGCCTTGCATTGACCAAGGTGCTTAACAGGACAGAAAATATAAAAACAGGTACAATAAATCAGTGAAAATAAAAACAGCAGCAATAAAAGGAGGCAGTGGAAATAAAAATACTAAATACTAAAATACCAAAAGTAATAAAAGTTACACACTGAAAGCTTTTTTGAACAAGTGGGTCTTCAGTCTGGTTTTGAACAGAGTCAGATCAGAGGTGGCACGCAGCTCAAGGGGGAGACTATTCCAGGCTTTTGGGCCGGCAACAGAAAAGGACCGGTCTCCCCATTGTTTGTACCTTGAGCGAGGCACCTCCAGCAGGTGTTGACTGGCAGATCGTAAAGCTCTGCCGGGCTGATGGACTTTCAAAAGTTCTGAGATGTAGAGAGGTGCAAGTCCATTCAGAGCTTTGAAAACAAACAGCAGCAGCTTGAACTGTATCCTGAACTGAACCGGGAGCCAGTGTAAAGAGGACAGGACAGGAGTGATGTGTTCATATTTTCGTGTGTTGGTCAAAAAGCGGGCAGCAGAGTTCTGTACAAGCTGTAAACGGGAGATGGAAGATTGATTAATTCCAATAAAGCATTACAGTAATCAAGTCTGGAGCTCACAAAGGCATGGATTGCCTTATAATAATAATAATCATTTTATTTAAAAGCGCCTTTCAAGACACCCATGGACACTTAACAAACAAACACAGTTGAAACATTAGCAGTAACAAATTGAAATATAAAATACATAAAGAATATAAAATACAAAAGAATATAAAATACATTTAGTAAAGTTAATGATAAGCTAGTCTAAAGAGATGTGTTTTCAGGGCTGTCTTGAACAGAGAAAGGGAGGTGGTGTTTCGAAGGTCTGGCGGTAGAGCGTTCCAGAGGTGAGGGGCAGAGCAGGTGAAGGCCCTGCTCCCCATGGTGGAGAGGCGGGCAGAGGGTACATGGAGATGTAGCGAAGAGGAGGATCTGAGAGAGCGTGATGGGATGGAGATTTGTAGGAGGTCAGATAGATAAGGAGGGGCAAGGTTGTGGATAGATTTGAACGTGAGGAGTAGAATTTTGAAGATGATGCGTGATTTAACCGGGAGCCAGTGGAGCTGCTGCAGGACAGGAGTGATGTGGTTATAGTAGGAGGTTTGAGTGATGACACGGGCAGCTGAGTTCTGGACCATCTGTAACTTGTGGAGAGATTTGTTGGGGAGGCCGTAGAGAAGGGAGTTGCAGTAATCGATACGGGAAGTCACAAGACTGTGCACCAGGATGGCTGTGGAGCGGGGTGTGAGAGAAGGACGGAGACGGTTAATATTACGGAGGTGGAAATAGGCAGACCGAGTAATATTGTTGATGTGTGAAGTGAAGGAGAGAGTGGTGTCAAGGACGACACAGAGATAATAATAATAATAATAATAATAATAATGAATTCAATTTATAACACACTTTTCATTAATGAAAATCTCAAAGTGCTGCCGAGACTCTTGACCTGAGGGGAGGGGGATAGCAGAGAGTTGTTAAGGGGGACGAGAAGATGTTCTGATTTTGAAATAGAGTTTTTGGTACCAACAAGAATGATTTCTGTTTTGTTACTGTTTAACTGAAGGAAATTGTTAGAAAACCAGTGATTTAGCTCATTGAGACAGTTGGTGAGGATGGAGGGTGGGTGGGTGGAGTTTGGTTTTGTTGACAAGTAGAGCTGTGTGTCATCAGCATAACAGTGGAAATGGACGCCGTATTTCTAGAGGAAGGAGGTAAATGATGAAGAGGAGGGGTCCAAGGACAGAGCCTTGGGGGACACTCGTGGAGACAGGGGAAGACTGGGAACGGAAGGATTTAAGCTGGATGAATTGAGTGCGATCAGAGAGATAGGAGTTGAACCAGTCTAATGGGGTACCTGAGATGCCAATGTCTGTTGAGGAGGATAGAATGACAGATGGTGTCGAAGGCAGAACTTAGATCCAGAAGAATGAGGATGGACAGAAGACCAGAGTCAGCAGCAAGAAGAAGGTCGTTAGTAATTTTTATTAGAGCTGTTTTGGTGCTATGGTGGGGGCGAAAACCAGATTGAAACTCTTCATAAATGTTGTTGTTGGACAGGTGAGAGTGAAGTTGACTAGCAACAGCTTTTTCAAGAATCTTGGAGATGAAGGGCAGATTGGAGATCGGACGAAGATTACTGAAGTTGGTAAAGTCAAGACCTGGTTTCTTGATGATGGGGGTGATGGCAGCAGATTTGAAGGCTGTGGGAACAATGCCAGAGGTTAGGGAGGAGTGGATGATATTAGTGATGATAGGGAGCAGAGACGGGAGACAGGATTTAACAAGAACTGTGGGAAATGGGTCAAGTTGACAGGATGAGGACTTGGACTTGCTGATAATGTCAGCAATGTCATCAGCAGAGGGGAGGGAGAAGACAGAGAAAGGGAGGGAGGGAGGGGGGAGTTCAACAAGGATGCTGGGGGCAGTATTTGGTCCAAGGTGTTTATGAATTGAAATAATATTTTCATTGAAATATGACATCAGGGAGTTGCAAAATTCTGTGGAAACCATGTGAGAGGGTAGAGAGTTAGGAGATGAGACAGAACGGTGAAGGAGTGCCGATTCTCCAGATCACTGCGGCTAAGGAGTGACTTTACTTTAGAGAGCAGACGGAAGTGAAAGAAGCTGGTCTTGACAACAGAACTGATCTGTTTATCAAGCTTTAAGTTGGAGTCAAGCTGCACTCCAAGATTTCTGACCACCGGGTTGAAGTGGGGGAGGGAAAAACCGAAACTGGGACTGGGAAGGATGTTGCTGGTGTCACTGGATGTACCAAATAAAATGCATTCGGTTTTATCTGTGTTTAGGTGGAGAAAGTTTTGAGAGAGCCAGTGCTTAATGTCATTTAAGCAGTTGACAATAGTGTTTGAACTGAGTGAGGGATTGAGAGTGACCGGCAGATAGATTTGTAGATCGTCTGCATACATATGAAAAGACAGATTATGACGTTCAATGATTGATCCTAATGGCAGCATGTAAAGAAAAAAAGAGAACTGGTCCCAGAATGGATCCCTATGGTACGCCAGAGGTCAGAGGGATTGATGAAGAGGAGGACAGATCGCCTATCATGACAGAAAAAGTTCTGCCTGTTAAGTATGATCTGAACCACTCAAGCACAGCTCCCTGGAGGCCAACCTGCTGAGACAAATGAGTGATTAGTACCTGATGGTCGACAGTGTCAAAAGCTGCTGAGAGGTCTAACATCACCAGCAGAACAGTTTTTTTTTTGCATCCAGGGACAAAAGAATGTCATTCTGTACTTTGAGCAGTGCTGATTCAGGCCCTGTTTACACGGACACGGTGGGGGTAAACGGAGGTTTTGGGTATTAAAATTAGAGGAAAAAGATTTGCGTTGACACGGGTGAATTCTGTGTGTACGACTCCTCCCCGCCCTCATGAATTCACTGTAGTTACCATGCCGGGCCATTAGATGGCGCTGTGAATTTTTGAACCTTCACAATGCACATTCGTGCTGCCTCGTCTGTTTTCCCCTGGGGCTAAAAGTTCAGCTAACAACAAGTTGTTGTCAACAAGTTAACAACAAGTTAAAGCTGGATTTTGGATAAGAGTTGACAGATTTGACACCAAGTGGGACCCGCTTCATCTAAAAAGCTCCACACCAGTTGCTGAGCGGACCAGAACCGAGTGACGATGTCTGACTTTAGTCCGTGTAAATCAGCTGATCTACAGCAGGTAAATCAACGTTCTTAATGTTTGCTTGTGTTTACTTCAATCACACAACAACCAACCGAGTTTTTATTTTTTTCCTGCGAGGTCGAGGAGCTGTCCTTTTACCAAGCGGACCGGTTCTGATGGGACCAGGATGAAAACACAGCAGAGTCCATGTTCATAACAGTTCGGTTAACATGTTTTTAAAAGTGTTCAGTTTAACATGTTCATGTTTTTAGTTTTCTACACCGCCCTACAACCTAGCTGCTTTTTTGTCACATTTTCTTTTAAATACCATTTTATTTTCACTTGTTAAACAAAAATCTCTGTACGCATCCTTTATGCTTGACTCTTATGTCTTTGTTATCTACTATTGTCACCACTCTGTTTATTTAAAACCAGGTCTCTCTTGTAAATGAGTCCTCGAGGCTCAATAGGACTAACCTGTAGAAATAAAGGTTGAATGAATGTTGAATCAAGTGTTTACTTATGGAGGTAAACATAGTAACACCTGTTAAAATACACCTGAATGCAGGAAATGCCATCTACTTTATTCAAAACTTTCTGGAAGAGAACCCCCCCCAGATCCCACCGCCCCACTCCACATTACAACTGTTTCTGACACCATAGGTACTATTACTTTATTTATTTTGTTATTCTTAGGAAATGTGTGTGTGGAGAGGCACATTCCTGCTGCTACATTTGATTTTTATTGTTTAAATGTAAAAATAAATAAATGTCCTCGTTTCATAATTTCATCTTGATAACATTTTATTATTTTTGGTCGCTGCTGGAAATGTCCCCAGATTTAATGCCAGAAATGTGGTCAACTTATTTTAGGCGGAGGACACCCTGGACAGGTCCCTCTCTGATCCGTCGGTCACGTGACACACCACCGGAAGTAAACATAGCTAAGTGTTAGCATTGTTAGTGTGAATCTCCGAAGTTGAATAGGAAATAACCGTTGTAAGTGTACGTACACAGGCTAATTTATTACTTGATCGATGTTTTATTTGTTATTGTTCGGTGGATAATATTGACCGGGACTTCGAAAAGTGACGTCAGCGGACATGCATCAGGCGCTAGCAGTGTTAGCATAGTTAGCTCTGTGTTTGTTGTTGTTCATGTGTTTGTGTGTGAGAGGTGAATGTTTGAGTGTGTGCAGCAACAATGTCTTCAGTTCAGTCTCTGAGAGAGTTTATCAGCGAGCGACTAACTGCTGCTGCTGAAGAAATATTCACAGAGTTTGAAAAAACCATCGTCCAGTACGAGGAAGAGATCGATCGTCAGCGCAGACTGCTGGACATCACCTGGAAACCTCAGACACACCTGCACACAACAGGTAGGAGCTGCAGCTTAATAAATGTTGAGCAGTGCTTTATGATAAAGATCCATTTGATTAAAAACTGCTAAAAATCAGTTTTTTTAAATAAAATATCAATGTTTGCATCTTTGTGTATTTTGGAAACAAACTAAATATTTAAATTGAAACGAGGTCAAACGAGCATCAGCTAAAATGAGTTAAACAAGAAAAAAGATCAACGATGTACAAATTGATGGACGTAAATCACAGACAGCTTTACAGATAGCAGCCTAAAAATAAGTCTCATAGACCAACTGTCTGTGTTAAACTGTTCAAGTTCCTGATTTTTTATAATTATATTTATACAGTTAACGGTTTAATATAATATACTGATGAAAAACTGAAGCAAGTAAAATAAAATAAAAACTTTAGTTTTTGCTAATTTAAAACAATGATGTAGTTTAAATCGATTTCCTGACCCAACAAAAATAACTTTTGTCTTTAGACCCAGGTATTTCATCTTCTGTCTTTTTCATTGTTTCTTCTGCTTTTTGACTTTTCAGACGTCCCTCAGCATCATGACTGTAAAGAGGAGGAGAATCAGCATCTCTGTGACCCAGAGAGGAGCTTCAGTCCAGACCAGGAGGAACCAGAAGCTGCCCAGCTGAAAGAGGAGCAGGAAGAACTTTGTGTCAGTCAGGATGAGGAGCAGCTGGTTCTGAAGCTCGAGGCTGAAGCCTTCATGGTGACTCCTGCTTTTGAGCAAAGAGACCACAGTGAACCAGAACCAAACTGGGACCAGCTCCTCCCTATGAACTTTCCTGAGCCCCAGAACCAAGACCAGGAAGAAGCAGGACCATCTGGAGACAGAGAACTGAACCCAGGAAAGTGTTTTGATCCTGAGTCAAATGAAAAACCTCTAAAATGTGACGTTTGTGGAAAAGGCTTCACAGTAAAGAGCCAGTTAATCATTCACGCCAGGTCTCACACAGGTGAGAGGCCTTATCCTTGTAACACCTGTGGACAAAGTTTCAGCTGCTCTCGCAGTTTGAACTCGCACCTGAGAACCCACACGGGTGAGAGACCCTATCCTTGTCCGACCTGTGGTAAAAGCTTCAGGAGAAGTGATGAGTTGTTGAGACACATTCGGATCCACACGGGAGAGAAACCCTACACGTGTCAGACTTGTGGTAAAAGCTTCACCCAGCGAGGTCAGTTGCTGACTCACACCAGAGTTCACACCGGTGAGAAACCTTACTCCTGTCAGACCTGTGGGAAATGTTTCACTGAGAATTATATCCTGGTGGGACACATGAGGACTCACACCGGTGAGAAGCCCTTTTCCTGTCCAGTATGTGGCAAATGCTTCACCAGTAGAAGCAATCTGACTGTCCACATGAAGAGACACTGGGGGGACGTATCTGTCAAACATCAGCCTGTGAGACAGTGAAGACATCAGACTGAGGGAGGACAGGTTGAAATCAGAATCTTATCAGAACCACAGGATCATCTGCAGGAAATAAATGGACCAGAACATCAACAGGACCAGAAGCTTCTGTTGGTCCTAAAGTAAACAGAACATCTGGAGGGAAATGTTCTAAATGTGGTTTGTGTTAAAGGAGGTCTTTAGATATAACGTGGTTCTGTTTATATAAAGTGTTGTTTTATAACGCTGACTGATCAGGTTTGATTTTAATTTTCCTGACAAGTTAAATCTGACGTGTTTCTCTGTGTTCGTTCTAAGTAGGGGTGCAGGAAAAAAAAAAAAATTTTTTTTAAAGAATCTAGATTCTTAGTCCTGGCGATTCAGAATCGATTCTAAAAGCCCCAAAATCGATTTTTTTAATTTTTTACATTAAAACCCAAAAGATAAAGAAAATAAAACCATCTCTCATAGTATATGAAAAAATACATGAAAGTGAAAAGTGGCAGAAAGAAGAAGAAATCTTATTTTATCTGTCCCTTTTTTTCAAAAACAAAACAAGTTCAAACAATCAATTCAAACAATAATCTTCTATAAGTAACAGAGCAAAAAGCTAAACTAATACTGTTTTTTTAAGTTACAGAATTTAATGCATTCCTGTATTATTTGTTCCTATTTTCGGTATAAATATCAAACGATGCAAAAAATTTGATACAATAAGGAACCTAAAATTATTGTTTTAAATAAATGCTCCATTTGTTTACATTGTTGTTTATTCTTTTCAGCTTGTCAGTTACAAAACTGAAACTAAATTTATGACAATTTTATTAGAAAAATCGTTTCTGAATCAAAAATCGTTTCTGAATCGAAAAATCGATTTTTAATTGAATCGTGACACCAAAAATCGGAATCGAATCGATTCTCCAGACACTGAGAGATTCGCACCCCTAGTTCTAAGTGTGTTCGTTTATGAAGATTTGTTAGATTTTAAATAATCAAAACAAGAAAATCACTTTGTGCTGGCAACACCTCTTCACTTTTGGATTAGTCATTTTTATGAAATGTTTTATTTATAACTGCACAATCTAACAGTAAAATGTATCTCATCAAGATAAACATTCATATTTTAAAATATCTCATAATTATCAGTTCTGACAGTGAATAAATGCATCAAGGAGATTGACAGAGTAAAATACACTGCCTGGCCATAAAAAACAAAAAATAATGGTCACACTAATACGAATTTGGTTGGACCACCTTTATCTTTGATGACATCATGTATTCTCTGTGGCATTGTTTTTGATAAACTTCTACAAGATTAGGGGGAGTGGTGGCGCAGTGGTTAGAGACGGTGGGCCTGTGATCACCGGTTCAAGCCCCAGTACCGACAACATCAAAAAATGTGGGTGGAAAAAGGTGAAACACCCACACCTGCCTTGAATGAATGTTGAATCAAGTGTTTACTTATGGAGGTAAATGTAGTAATCACCTGTTAAAGGAGACCACATATTGTTTTTTAAAATTTTTATGGTATTTCTGTGGGCTATCCAGACCATATTCATTCAATTTAATGCACAAAATAATTCTTAGATAATAAAGTATCCCCTTTCTAGTTATGCATTTTCTCACTTCAGTTCTAAACGACCGGTTTATGATAATGAGCTCTGAATGCCACGCCCTACAAAAATCTGTTTACATTTACTCCGCCCTCTGAAACAGCCAGTGGCTGCGTCTCAATTCAGGGACCCAGCCTAGCTGGGCCGAGTAGGCCACGCACTCACAAGGCCGGGTGAGCTGGACGAAACTGCTGAAATGGGACGGTCTAGCCTTCCGGAGAGCCGGCATTGAAGTGGGTGGGGCGTTCTCTTGAAATGGGTGGGAAGTGTGCGCGCTTGGTGTGTGTGTGGAAAGAGAAGGGACGCCGCAGCTGAATATACAGTATTAGTGTTTCTGAGTTTACTGTTTGTTAAGAACTGATTATAAATCAGCTTATTTTACACGTGCGTAGCAAGGATTTTCTGAGTGGCAATCGTTTAAAAGACAAAGTGGACCTCCGAAAGGCAAGTTGCCCAGTAGCTCAAATGGTTAAACATCCTGCGGTTGGCGCAGAGTTACTTTTCTCGAAGCTGGTTCGAATCTCACTCGGTACGGTTAAAACTTATTTTACGTTTGTCTTTTATTGGATAAAAAAATGAGGACTGAGATTAAAAAGGAGTTTGTGAAACTCCTTCTTTTTTTTATCCAATAAAAGACAAACGTAAAATAAGTTTTAACCGTACCGAGTGAGATTCGAACCAGCTTCGAGAAAAAGCTCTCTGCGCCAACCGCGGGATGCTTAACCAATTGAGCTACTGGACAACTTGCTTTTCATAGGTCCACTCTGGGTTTTAACAGATCGCCCCTCAGAAAATCCTTGCTACGCACGTGTAAAATAATCTGATTTGTAATCAGTTCTTCAAAAACAGTAAACTCAGAAACACTAATATATATTCAGCTAACACATTTTTTTTAGTCGTTTCTGTAGTTAAATTTTAATGAGATATATTCGCGCTGAGGTTGTTTGAGATGACTAAATAAAGGTTGAATGAATATTCGCGCTGAGGTTGTTGTCAGAACGAGCTGATGACTCAACAACACGCAGCAGCCCCGACCCTGCACGCAGAAAGTCCCACCCCCCGCGAAATCTCTGCTGGCGCTATGAATTCTGGGATAGCCTCCGTCTTGAAGGATTCACGAATGCATCCTCAGATTTCGACAGGAAGTAGGCCGCATTCCTCGGCCGCATGAGGAGGAGTCTTCGAATTGGGACAGTCCTCCGCGCGGGGCAATGACGTATGCGGCCGACAAATGCGCACTCATGAGGACGTAGCCCCTGAATTGAGACACAGCCAGTATCTCTAATGCCGGGTACCCACTGGACCCGTGTCGGGCGGCGGAAGCGGACGGTTTACATGCAAAGTCTATGTGGAGATGCGTCGAGGCGCGGCGTATCGTGAAGCGGCGCGTTTTGAGTGTTTGAAGCGGCACGCAGCAGTTCCTTTCCGCGCACGCGCGCGTCCGAAGCAACCTACGCGTTGACCAGCGTCGGATCGAAAAGTTGATATTTTGCGGCTCGACGTTGCTCGACGCGTCCAGCAAACAATCGGGAGAGCCTCTGCTATGTGATTACACAACGACAAGCGGACTTTTTTTGGACTTTTTAAACTTACCCCATCGAGCCTCCATGAATTGGAACCAGACTCAGGTAAGAAACTTGGCATTTTAAACAGTTGCTGCTGTCCGCTCCAGCATACGATCACCCCAAACATAAAAAAAAAAACCGTTTTAATCTCAACAAAGTGTCGGAGCTGCAGTTCGGCTCGTAGAAAACCAACTCCAGTAGGAACGGGGGTCACGTGTTGCTGATTTTATCTGCCAGTAGCGTCATCAGACGCGTCTCGGTGTCTCCCCAGTGTGACCGTGACAAGCGGCCAAAAGGGGGCAGCAGGAGCGTTCTGACAATTTAGGTGGGTACCCGGCATAATCTGTTGTTGTTTTAAAATTAGCTCTTTTTTAATTACTCATTTGACTTACTGTTAGTGCTACTAGCTTAAGATAACTTACCGAAAGCCGTCTGCGCGCGCCGCCATTTGCAGCTCCTTTTAGCATTAGCCCACCTCCGAGGCTAAAGATAGCTTTTCCTCCTCCGGCACACCGCCAGCTCCGCTCGTTGCATGCGGCACTTTTGGGAGCGATCGTTGCTTCAGTCCACACACACACAAAGTTCACCGAGTGTCTCCAGTTAATTTATCCGTATGAGGCAACCTCTGACCGGACCCCACGGACCTCAAAAGCCAGCAGCTCCTGCACGCAGACGGTGCCTTCGCCGGCGGTCTGCTCGTTTTATTTCTGCCGGTTGCGTGTTGGGAGCGATCGCAAAAAATTGAACTAAAACGTAAAAATAACAATTATACTTTATTTATGAAGCCATTTAAAACAACCACAGCTGCAACAAAGTGCTGTACACATGAAATTAAGAACATTTAAACAAAAGATGAGATGAAATCATAACATCCTGTGTCATAAGCTCTCAGAAATCGGTTTCTCTGATCACACCATCGGTTGGTTTTCTAACTATCTTTCCAATCGGAGGCAATGTGTTCAACATAACGGTACTTCTTCCAGCTATTTAACAGTTAAAAATGGTGTACCACAAGGCTCAGTTTTAGGACCCACTCTCTTTACAATCTACATAGCTAATGTAGGTCACTGCATCCCTGATGCATCCTTACATTTCTATGCTGATGATACAGTTGTTTACTGCCGAGCTAAAACAGTTGCTAAGGCTTTCCAGTTACTGCAATCCGCTTTTGACATCATCCAGTCAGATTTGTTCCGTCTCAAACTTGTCCTAAATGCTGATAAAACAAAAGGGATGTTTTTTTCAAATAGGAAGGCGGTTCCAGCAGATCCTCCTCTGATTTTATCTTCAAATGGTGTCCCTATTGAGTTTGTTGATTCCTATCCACAGTATTCCTACGCCCCATGACGCTTTGCGCGAAATGTGCACACGACTTCCGGTTGACCGGAAACACCGTTTGTTTACATGCGAGTAATACAGTTGAAGACAGTCCAAACTTTGTTGTTTTCGTTCATTAAAAATGTGGGAACACCACTCGTTTTGTTAAAAGAGGAGGGACAAATAAAAAGAAATTACAGATGTTACCTGATCGCGCAGACATAATTTAAAAATACATAAATAGCGAACGCGTTTGCTCCGGCCTCTCGGCTAAGGTTTATTAGCAGCTAACTCGGCTAAAAGTCACGGTCGCGTCTGAGATCTATCGTTTTAAGACAGTAAATCTTCCAAAACTCTCATTAATAAACCCTCCCCGAATAAAAAGATGTTACCTGATCGCGCAGACATAATTTAAAACTACATAAATAGCGAACGCGTTTGCTCCGGCCTCTCGGCTAAGGTTTATTAGCAGCTAACTCGGCTAAAAGTCACGGTCGCGTCTGAGATCTATCGTTTTAAGACAGTAAATCTTCCAAAACTCTCATTAATAAACCCTCCCCGAATAAAAAGATGTTACCTGATCGCGCAGACATAATTTAAAAATACATAAATAGCGAACGCGTTTGCTCCGGCCTCTCGGCTAAGGTTTATTAGCAGCTATCTCGGCTAAAAATACCGGTCGCGCCTGACATATATCATTTTAAGACAGTAAATCATCCAAAACTCTCATTAATAAACCCTCCCTGAATAAAAAGAAATTACAGATGTTACCTGATCGCGCAGACACAGCCATAGAGAAGGATGCAGGAACACTCTTTCTTTGTTTTGGGTCCGTGTTGAAAACACTGTTGTTTTAGCCAAAGATTTAGCTTGGTCCGGTTGTTGGTGCAGCCGCGAACAGCACAGCAGGTACCTGAACCCCGGTAGGACATTTCAGTAAACGTTCCGTTTAAACAAAAGCTGTGTTTGCTCCGATAAAATGAATGAAAATAACTTTCAAAAACACCCGCGATCCATACTCCGCCTATGGAATACAGGCACTTCCGGTGTCGGACAGGAAGTACAATGCACATTCGCTTCTACAGTGACGCCCTCAGGAATACTGTGGATAAATATCTGGGTATCCTGATCGATTCACATCTCTCTTTTAAACTCCACGTGGAAAACCTAGTGAAGAAACTGAAAGTTAAACTGGGTTTCTTTTTCAGAAACAGATCATGTCTAACACTGAATGTTAGGAAACGCCTTGTATCTGTGACTTTCCTTCCCTCCATTGATTACGGTGACATTCTCTACATGAATGCTCCTACAAGCACCCTGCGGATGTTGGATGTTGTCTATCATGGTGCACTAAGATTCATAACTGGTTGTGATTATCGTACCCACCACTGCACCCTGTATTCACTGGTTAACTGGACATCATTAACCTCACACAGACTCTTCCACTGGTACATTTTCATCTTTAAATCACTTCTTGGTCTGCTGCCCTCATACATCTCCTCCTACATGTCTTTGCGTGAGTGCAGCTACAGCGTGCGCTCTCAGGACATGATTACCTGCAGTGTTCCGTCAGTGAGGACTGAACTTGGAAAAATATGGAGATAAAACGATGACGAAATGGGCGTGGACAAATACAGAAGGGGCGTGAACAAACACTGATCTCGCGAGAGCAAATACATGCCTCGAGGGAGCAAATTACTCTCGTGCGAGCGCAAATCAGCCCCGCGCGTGTAATGGGGATGAGCGCGAGCGTAGAAAAGAGATCCAAGCGCGCGCACGTGCGCTCGGAGGACAACTACATGCTCTCGCGTGCAAAATGTATCTACTGACAGACTCTCCCTCTCGCTCACGGTTCAGACTTTTGGCAGCCGGTGGGAGGATCCAGACCACGACACATGATTGGCTGCAGTCTTCCTGTCCTCTGTGATTGGGTGTAACACTTCCTGAACCTGAAAATGTAAAATACTGTAAATAGATACCTCTGGACTATTGAGAATGAACTTTCTTGTTAAATAAATAGATTTATCTAAATATACTTCAAGTACATTGTTATAAAATATATTTTGTTGCACTTTATGAAGTACTATTTTTTGCTAAATATAAAATACATTTCAATCAAATATATTTCTAAAAGGAATCTTCATATAAACTTTTTAACTGCACGTTTCATTCAACCTTTATTTATGCATCTCATTGAGCCTCGAGGACTCATTTACAAGAGAGACCTGGCTACAAACAAAGAATGATGACAACAGTGACAACAATAGACAGTTAAAAGAGGCATACAGATTTTTTTTAACAAATTAAAATAAGATGGCGAACTTACAGCCATTGCTTTTGGAGGTGAAAGAAAAGATTGATGACTCAAGAGGTGAAATTTATACATTAACAGACAGGCTTTCTCTCTGCAAAAACGTTTTCCTAACTATTCATTCATTCAACCTTTATTTAGTCAGGTAAATCTTATTGAGCTTCGAGGGCTCATTTACGAAAGCGACCTGCTACAAACTAAAGAATGATGAACATCAATGATACAAATACATTAAACAATAAACAAAAGAAAAGAAAAAGTTGCAAAAACATTACAAGGTAGATGTACAAAAAATATCAAAGACAGGAACATATCTGCATTGGTTTTTGCCAGGATTCCAACAGATTCTGAAAACCATCCAGAGAGGTCAGGGCCGAGAGCTTCAATATATAACTATATATAATATATAACTATAACTGCTGCTACCCCACAATGCACTGCCAACTCAAAATTCTCCTTCAAAATAAAATACCAATATGTAACAGGTGGCACCACAAGGTGGCACAATTTCCCTGTGCTGTAAGCCTCTAGAAAAGGGAAGTTGTCAGTATTGATGACAGGGTGCAATTTCCTGAGAGTGGCCAGGTGTGTTGTGTTCACACATGCTGTGGTGCAGGCGCTTGGGGTAGGTTTGAAGGCTTGTTTTTAAACATATTGAGTGTTATTTATAAACAGTTGGGTTTTATTCTGATGTGTGATGTGTTTACAACAGGACCACACAGTTTTAAAGAAGCAGATTGAAGCAGGACTACCTGGGTGTGGGGTTCGACGCCACAGGTAGGCTTGCAGGTTTCTGGGTTTTAAATTGTATTATATGGTTTTGTTTATTCTTTATTTTTGTCTGGTAGGGCCACACGTTTCTATGCCATTTGGGATTTGCTGTGACTGGGTGTGGGCTTATCAGACGCCGCAGGTGTGCACTGATTTTTAAATTGTTTTAAGAGTGACTCCATTAAAGTTTTGTATTTAATAAATTTGTTTTGTTTTTTACAGTTGATCACTGTCACCTGCTGTCCTTAAAGTTTTTGTCTTTTGTTGGTCTGCCTAGTTTATTGAATTGTATTTTGTTTGTAGTGCATGTGAGGGCAGCTGACTGTTTTAACATCTTGGGTCACTTCCTAAATATTCGGTACCATTTATTTTAAATCAAACCCTTTGTCTATATTAAAATAAATATCATTATTGTAAGTCAGATTTATTCTCAGTGTTTAATTGTTTCCTTTTTATCGGCTCATAACAAATAGATCAAAACTGTGGAAGTTTTCTTTTTTCTTCATTTTCAAACTAAATTATTAAGACATTTCCAACTTCCAGAACAGTAGTAATACCCAAAAGATGAACTTGTGTTATAGAATATTTTCTGTACAGACATTATCCCACTGCTTTATTCACATGAGAGTAACAGGGGACCTAAAATCAAAACAAACTGATAGTTCTAATCTGACAATGTTGCAGCGTTCAAATATTATGTACCGGTATATTAATACAATGTGTGTGTGTATCATGTATATACTGTACAGTATAACAACACACATGTATTTGTATTATTTAATGACAGATTTGTTACGTAAATGCTTTAACAGATATTTACTCACATTTTAGTACTATTTTAGCTTCTTGTGCACTTTTCTCTTCTTTTATTCACGTCAAAATTGTGCAAAAATAAATTACCAAACAATTTATTATAAAATATGTTAAATGTAAAACAAGCTTTAATAAAGTACTTTTACTATTATTTATACTGTTTATTAATTACATCATCTCAAGTCAGCAGGAGCAACATCACCACCATCATCATCACAACAACACAAAACTGAGTGATGTAAGTTTAAAGCTCCACTGACATGATTTTTTAACTTTTCATAAAATGGCTCAACATAAATACAGTATCTTGTGTTCAACTATGTTCGTTTTTGCAAACAAACTTATATATATATATATATAATTTTGATTTAAAATTGATTTTAAACTTTGGGCCGTGTTTATTCATGGGAAATCCGATTACACACGAATGCACCACTGTGACGTAGTATGCGGCAGAGCCCTGGGCTTGTCAGTGTGCATGTGTCAGCTGCTCGCCAGCAGATTGCGTTTTTTGTTTGTTTTTGTTTTTACTTGAAAAATGCTGTTACGCTGTGTTGCGTTTGGGTGTTCTAGTATCATCAGTGAACAAGTGAGCCTTTTCACTTTCCCAAAAGATGAAATACTTTGTGAAGGATGCAACAAAGCTGCACCCTTGGACCCCCGCCTCCCTCCACCTGAAGTTCAGGCTGAATGGTAAGTCTCATACAGCATCAGTCCTAAATTAGATCCTGCTGTTTCTTGTTCCATCACCCAAACTATTTTCTGCTTCCCACAACTGAAGACAAATAACTCAAATCTTCACATAGATTGATAAATATGTCAGGTTTTAAATTGTCCGCTATTAAAGAGACCAGAGCCCTCTGCCTCACACTACGTCACAGATGGTGCATTCGTGTGTAATCGGATTTCCCATGAATAAACACGGTGCAAAGTTTAAAATCAATCTTAAATCAAAATTAAATATATTTATAAGTTTGTTTGCAAAAACGAACATAGTTGAATGATAAAAGATATTTATGTTGGGCAATTTTATGCATAGTTACAAAATCATGTCACACCACCTTTAATCTGCACAAACATTTTTAATCAGGGCTCAAAATGTTTATCTGTGAAAGAAATGTGCAAGGAAATAAACTAGTATCACTCTACAGGCACATTTTGTGAGAGGGCACTTCACAAAGACACAGTCAGGCCGTGTGAGACTGAAGGAGGTTCCAACCACAGGTAGTCCCCGACTTACGAGCGCTCTGACTTACGAGGTCCCGGACTTAAGAGCATGCATCTCATTAAAAAAAAAAATAAAAAAAAATATTATTATTATTTTTTTTTTTATTTTTATTTTTTTTATAAATGAATACATGTACAGTACTGGACAGTCACCAAGCACTTAGCCTATCCTAACACAGTTTTTAAAGATGAAGGAATAAGTTGAATTGTCTCCCTTTCACATAAAGGGAGCAAGCTCCCTATGGAGCCTGCAGGGAGGAGGGAGACAATTCAACTGACTCCTTCATCTTTAAAAACTGTGTTAGGATAGGCTAAGTGCTTGGTGACTGTACAGTACTGTACATTTATCTATTTATAAATAAAAAACAATAAAAAATAAAAATACTGTATATACTGTATATTTTTAATAAATAGATAAATGTACAGTACTGTACAGTCACCAAGCACTTAGCCTATCCTAACACAGTTTTTAAAGATGAAGGAGTCAGTTGAATTGTCTCCCTCCTCCCTGCATGCTCCATAGGGAGCTTGCTCCCTTTATGTGAAAGGGAGACAATTCAACTTATTCCTTCATCTTTAAAAACTGTGTTAGGATAGGCTAAGTGCTTGGTGACTGTCCAGTACTGTCAGACCCGGCTGCAGAAACAATTCAAAGGGGGGGCATTCTATTTTTTCAAGGGGGCATATTTTTTTCAACAAACATTTTATTTACTTCAAGTTGAACAGCGGCTCTGTGACCACTCCTAATACAGTGAAGAAACAATCTCAATAAAATCACAAAATCTAAACAAAAAAAAGAAAAGAAAAGAACAAGACAACCCAACCTGTAGTGCCGTGTTCATTCAATTAAAAGTCAAACATAAGCATAAACATACAGTGATAAATATAAGCACTAGTAGTGTCAGGCTGAACACTGTGACTGAAGTGAACATTCATGCTATCTGAGCTGACGATATAACAATTCCATCACATAACACAGCTGAGCAGTGGTGGGATGTAACTAAGTACAAGTACTTTGTTACTGTACTTAAGTATATTTTTCATGTATCTGTACTTTACTTAAGTAGAATTAAATGTGGGTACTTTTTACTTTTACTCCACTACATTTTACATTAAGTATCTGTACTTTCTACTACACTACATTTCTATAATGCGCTGAGTTACAAGTAACTTTCATGTTGCAATTTTTTGATTTATTCGTTAGTTAGAAAGTAACCAAAAGTGAGAGGGGAGTTGGGCCACTGAATCACTGCAAAGTGGACAGGTAATATTACACCCACCTTCTAGAAGTTGGGCCAGTAATGTATGTTCTAGTATACGTGTATGTCACTGAGCTGGGGCCACCCACAGCATCGCCAACACACCCACAATGGATTCCACAGTGGAGAGTCAGCCAGAAGATACACAACACCCATGGCCTTATTGAAAAAACTATTGAAAGACTATTCAGTACAGCAGGACAGATTCTCTCTCCCAAAAGAGACAGACTGGACAAAAAAAACTTTGAAAACCAACTTCTTCTGAAGTTGAACAAGAAATTCTTGCTGCAATATTAAAATGTGTCAGTTCATGGGATGTTAGGAGACAAGAGATGTCTCCAAATGACTCAACACTCAGATCCACGTTTTGAAAATGGTGTCAGGAAGTTAAAATATTGTTAACTATTGACCCTTTACAAGGATGACTAGACAGTATTTTAACTAGAGTTGATGACAAACTGGAGTTGAAATGATCAGAGTCTGTTCCTTTGTTAGCTGTGTCTAATGCTCCTTGTGGCGTTCTCAATGACGACAGAGCACGGCTTCTTTGTTCATACGGGCGCTTTTATTAATGCCATGAAAAACTACAGAAATAAGACAAAGTACAGAATAAAACAAGCTTTAGGTACAGCGGCGTTCTCAATGACGACAGAGCACGGCTTCTTTGTTCATACGGGCGCTTTTATTAATGCCGTGAAAAACTACAGAAATAAGACAAAGTACAGAAATAAAACACAAGCTTTAGGTACAGCGCTGAGCAATGAGTAATGCTTTAACAAAAGAAATACGGTACCTCGTGGCCGTTCGTCATTAAAGAAGTCAAAGAAGTCCTAAGCGAGCGTTTCTCGTCTTATGCATTCTAAATAAACGTATAAAATATTAGAACATCATGACTGACGGATGTACGATGTATTACAACAGTTATAAATACCTTTTAAGTTAGTGAACAGTTTAAGCTGCTGGCTGCGCGTCGCGTGTCTCCAGGTGAGTGTATGTGTGTGCGTCTCTTGTCTCCGGGTGAGTGTGTGTATGTGGGGGGCGTGTCTAGTACCGTGATCTCGTCACTCTCTTCGTTCACACAAATATCGCGATAACGGTACTAACAAAAATAATCCTTCACTTACAGAATAAATGCATCTTGTACAAAATATCACATTCTCAAAGTATGAGCAAAACAAATTAAACCCAAAATATTCTAACTACTAAAAAACAAATATTAATTCCCCTTCTAATGCATAAATCTTTTTCAGCGACACTTACACTCCCACCTAAATCACCAATTGGCTATCAATGTGATTTTAATGAGTGTCGGTCTTAGTCTATTTTACTGTGCGTGTCAGTCTCAAGTAAGGTCACTACCTTGTGAATAGGCCTTTCTAGTCTTTGATTTCACCTTTTGAACCTTGCCATAATGACCTTCTAAAGTCTCTTCTACTAAAGCTAGTTTCCGTTTACATCTTGGGGTATTATCTTGTAGGATCACAGTGTCGTTCGCTTGCGGGTTCCATGAAACTTTCTGCCATTTCTGTCGCCTTTGGAGGTTTGTGGCCTTTCTGTATCCTCTACACTCGCTACAGTCGTAGATGTGCGAAGAGACCATAGTTCTACATCCTAGAATCCATATGCCATTTACACGCAGTTCATTCATAGTCACGCCTCTTCCTTGGTGATGTACACGTTCATGGTAGTGTTTGATGAGGAGGGCTGACACATGAGATTTCTTGGGGAGAATTGCGGGGTGCTTGATATGATGTAAGGCTGATCGGGACAACCTTCCTCCCACCCTGAGAACATTGGACTTATCCAAGAAAGCATTTAGCTGCTTTAGTTTGTTATGCTTGCTCAGATACATTTCTTTCTGAGATCTAATTTTCTGTATTTCTTTAATAAAAGCCTTTCTTTGCGCTAGCTTGATAATGAATATTTCTGTGTCTCTTCTCTCTTCAAGATCTGTTACTTGGTTTGTTCTTTGTTGAACACCCTTAAACTCTTTGATGAACCGCTTGAGTCTAGCAATAGCCTTTACAGCTCTCGACCAATCAGAGAACTTCTTTAAACGATCTAGAACTGGATTCACTTCCTTTGACTATGCTGTTGGTGTACGATCTTTACTGAGTTGAACATCTGTTTTGGGTGGTAATGGGAGTTTGCAATGCCCATTTTTTTACGTTTCATGCCTTTGGTGACCTGAGCATGCCTTCCTGTGAGACTGAGTGGTTGTCTGTTGCGTGCTTAAGAAAATCAGGTTCTAAAGTCTTTACCACATCAATTGAACTGACTTCCTTTACTTGGGTGTTGCCTACAAAATGCACATGTTTGGGTTCAACTGCTGATTGTGACACAGGGGTTTCTTCGCGAACAATGATTCTGTGACTTGTGCTGATGACGTCTTTATGATTTTGAACTTGAGATGAGCAACCAACTATGCTCCAGCCAAGGTCGGTTAACTGTGCATAAGGTTGGTTCTCACTGCCTGCAAGAACTTCTCGTGGTAAGAGGGCTTGTTGACAATTGTAGCCAATAAGGAGACCAACTTTACATTCGAGCATTGGAGGTAGCTTATCTGCCAGCCTTTCGAGATGTGGCCACATTAAGGCGGTTTCAGACGTTGGGATATGTGATCTATTAACAGGGATGAACTCTCTTGTATAGACTGGTGGCAATGTGATTCTCTTTTCATGCTTATATCCTCTAACTTGAAGGTTTACCAGCTTATCGCATGGTATTACTGTTGACTTGGCGGACATAGTTGACAGTCGCAGATTGACTTTGCCTTTACTCGTGTCAAGATCTTGAGCTACTTCCTCCAAGATGAAGGATGTATCACTCTGTGAGTCGAGGAGGGCATATACTAAAACTTCTTTGGGTGAATTTTTGATGAAACCCAGACAGGTACTAGGACGTTAATGTGCCTGAAGTTGATCGGGTTACTCTATTAGAGATCGCTAGCTCAACTCCTTCTTTAGTGTCGGCTTCTTCGTCTTGAGTGTTATCGCTCGTTGCAGATATTACCCTTTTACGTTCAATGAATTTGTCGTCGTGTAAACATGTAGGATGTTTTCTTTGACATTTTTTGCATGTGCTCCTGGTATCGCACTCTTTCGAATGATGTTGTGGTGGACCACTAGGGGGCTCTACTCACACCCAGTGGACCGAAGGCGTTACAGGATGTTTTATTGTGAAAGGTCCAGAGGACCGGATGTTGTATTGTGAGAGGTTGGATATATAAGGCGGTGTTGAGTGCTTCCCGCCAGTTTTAGTAGGAGTTGATTAAAGTGAAGATCTACATCCCGTCTTCTGTGTCGTCTCTTCACCGCCTCCTACACTGGTGACCCTCGTGAACTGAATATGTCGACATCTGAAGGTCCAGCCAGCTCTCTTCAGCTGTCTGCGGTTGTGGAACCTCCACAGGCGGCCCCGCTCGCTTTTGCGGTGGCCGTTAAAATCCCGGACTTCTGGCTGCACGTCCCTCAGTCGTGGTTCGCCCACATCGAATCACAGTTCGCTCTTCGCGGGATTTCTGCAGACGACACCAAATACCACCATGTGGTCGCCTCGCTGGATCCATTGTCAACCCAGCGGGTAATGAGCCTGCTCCAGGACCCTCCTGCACAAGGAAAGTACGACGCCCTCAAGAAACTGCTCCTCCGTCGTTACTCACTTTCAGACGCGGAGCGCGCTGAGAAACTTTTTTCCCTCTCCGGTTTGGGTGATGGCACGGCTCTTGAGCTCATGGAAGGCATGTTGTCTTTGAGGGGATCAGCAGACTGTGAGTTTCTCTTCCTCCACCTCTTCTTCCGCCAGCTCCCGGCTCCAGTGCGCACCGTCCTGGCCAACTCCCCGTTTCTGTAGCAGAAGGATTACCGCTCGCTAGCCGACGAAGCCGACCGCACCCTGCTGGCTGCGAGGACCTTCGCGGTCCAGGCGGCGGTCCCCGGATCTCCAGCAGCACCCGAGCTTCAAGCAACGCCCTTAGCGCCGGACGAGCCATCGGTGGTAGCAGGGGTCGCCCGCAGGCGGACAGGAGCCGCCCTTTGTTTCTACCACCAGCGCTTTGGCGCCAAAGCACGACGGTGCGTCCAACCGTGCAACTTCAAGCCGCAGGGAAACGAGAACGCCAACGGCCGCTAGCAGTCGCGGCCGTTGGCGACAAGGAAAGGCTGCTTTTCATCGAAGACACGAGGTCGGGGAGGCGGTTCCTGGTGGACTCTGGTTCGCAGAAGAGCCTCGTTCCCCCGACTGGCTCCGACAGGTTAGCAGAAGGCTGCGGGCCGTAGCTAACCGCGGCTAATGGCTCTCCCATCAAGACGTTTGGTGAAAGGTTGGTGACTGTTCGTTTCCATGAACGGGACTTCCAATGGAACTTTGTGATAGCTACGAGCTCAGTTCCTATTTTAGGGGCTGATTTTCTTTGTGCTCACGGGCTCCTTGTTGATTTGGCTAACAGACGTTTGATCGACGCTGTGTCTTTTTCGTCACTGCCTTGTGCGACGCGAGGAGCTGGGCCTTTAATGCATGCTAACTTTTTAGCTTCGGGTAATGTGTTTCAGCGTTTATTGTCTGAATTCCCCTCGCTGACTGTTCCTGATTTTGCCAACACAAACACAAAACATGGGGTCGAACATTATATTCCCACAACGGGCCCCCCGGTGGTCGCACGTGCACGCCGCCTCGATGCTACTAAGCTAGCAATAGCACAGGAAGAGTTTGCTAACATGGAGCGTTTAGGCATTGTGCAGCGCTCAAACAGTCCGTGGGCCTCCCCAGGGGGGCCACCAGGAATATTGGGCCCCATGACAAAAAAATCCAATTGGGCCCCCCTGCACAGCTGCTTTTGCCACATCTCTAGAATTTAACTGACAGTGGTGGGATGTAACTAAGTGCAAATACTTTGTTACTGTACTTAAGTATATTTTTCATGTACAGTATTTGTACTTTACTTAAGTAGAATTAAATGTGGGTACTTTTACTTTTACTGCACTACATTTTACATAAAGTATCTGTACTTTCTACTACACTACATTTCTATAATGTGTTGAGTTACAAGTTACATTCACGTTGCAGCTTTTTGATTTGTCGTTAGTTTGAAAGTAACTGATGTTGAGAGAGGAGTTGGTCCACTGAATCACTGCAAAGTGGGCAGGTAACGTTAGACCCACCTTCAAGAAGAGCTGGACCAGTGACGTATATTTCAGTACAGTATATATTGTTTAGTATATATCATTGTTCCACACTTAATCTGTTGTGTTGATGTTTGGGGGAGTGCGTGTGGAGCAATCACAGGGCCTATTTTTGTATTGCAGAGGAGAGCTGTGGGAGTTGTCGCTGGAGGGCATTGCCGTCGTCCATCAAATGCATTGTTTTGTCAACTGGAGTTGTTGGGGTTCCATGATTTGGTAGACTATAATATTTTATCAGTTATGTATAGAGCTCAAAATAATGCATTGCCTTTGGATGTCCAAGTGCACTTTGTTAAAAGACAAAGTTGTTATAATCTTAAGGGGACAGAGTTGTTTGTAAAACCACAATTCAGAACTAGTTTGAAGGGACGTTCTACCTCAATCCAGGGAATTAGATTATGGAATGGCTTGGAGAATGTAGTTAAAAATGCCAAGTCAATGTTTACATTTAAAAAAATGATCAAAACAA
>JBBPBX010039056.1:8873-30077 GCA_038048925.1 Garcialebias charrua
AAAACATAAATAAATAAATAATAAATAAATAAAATAAATAAATAATAATAATAAATTAATTAATTTTAAAAAATAAAAGATTAAAGCAAGCTTTAGAACTGCAGCTTTTGGTTGGTTCAAGTTGGACTTTAACAGATAATTCATCCATTTTGAGGGCTACAAAAGACATCATGTGGGATTGTGTGTGTGAGTGTTAGAAGATTGTTCAAGAGGTTCTTCCTACCTTCGGGGGGCATCAGCGTCTTCTTATTCTGGGAGCACCAGCCTACTGGGTGCAGCTCAGCTGTCATGACATCACACCAAAAGTCGGCCTTGCGGTCATCGCCATAGCCGCTGTAGCGCAGCAGCAGCAGCTGGCCACATGTGGTGATGATGGTGGCCACCCAGTAGGTCTCTGGGCTGCCCTTATTGGCAACCTCCAGCTTCATACCTGGCTGGAAGCTGCTCTGGAGACTGATTTCCACCTGAATGTGACAATAAAGGAATCTATCATCTTCTGATCTGTTTTAAAAACATGGTTTGGTGTTACAGGAAAACAAAGCAAGGTTTTTCCTCAATACTGCATCTTTATCTGATCAAACGGTTTTAATAGTAAACATATTTTAACTTATTTTTAAGGCACATTTGTCCTTACAACATCCTTCTGCAGTGCAGTTTGATGTGTTTCAATCAAAAACTGACCCAAACAACTTTTTCTTTTTTTTTCTAAACCGCTTCAAATGTGGAACTAGAAAGCAAAAGGCAAACTCAGAAGGTCACATTCCTCTGGAATTTACTTTGGAAGAAACTGTGGGAAATAACCTTTGATGATTTCACTATAACAGAACAGAAAGCAGTGATGACAGCAGATGGCATTAAATGTGATCTAACAAAAAAACATGATCTCCACTGCTTCATTACATCAACAATTCAGTTTTATTTAATTAGCCCCACTGGACGTCATTAAAAAAATCAAGAGTATTTTTGCTTTAGCTGATTCATTTTTGAATATAATTTTAACAAGATATCCCTCTGGAGTGAAATAATAGAATTAACTGATTCAGCTGCCTTAAATGTAGGTTTCAGCTTGCTATGACAGTATTAAAACAGACTTATTTTTGTTTTTTAACACTTAGATTTAAAAGCAAAGTCTCAAAGCAATTTCTGCCTAAGCGTTTAGGAATGCAGCGCTTCCAGATAATTAAACAAACTGACTACAAATATGATGTTTTTGGTGTCTGCGACAGAAAATTGTGGAAAAAATTGAGTTCTAATAAATCTTAACAAGCAATTAAACATATTTTTCCACAGCATGCTTAGCTAGAAATAGTTAGGGTCACCATGGTAACCATTTACCTGTGTCTCTTACTTTGTAATAGCACTCCTAATAAGACAGTCAGACAATACTACAGTAGAAAGAAAGCTTAAAAAAATAAACGGTTGCTGTGAAAACTCAAACAGGTGATGAAAAAATCTTGGACTATAAATGGCAGAAAGAGTTTGTCATCGCATGTTCTCAGTGTTTTATGTAGGATACGACTAAAAAACCATGCGCGTAGCCAGGGGGGGTTCGGGGGGTTCGAACGAACCGCCCACTTTGCCTATGAAGTCCCGCCTACAACTCCCGCACAACACAAGTTCTGTGTTAAGAGAGGTGGAAAGAGAAGGTATGGAGAAACCACTAATGTCGAACCAGTTAACACGTCTCGGTGGTTCACTGGAAGCGCGTCGGGTTGCCACTCCAAACTTTATCTCGACTCGGGTTTGATCCTCACTTGGTTCACAAACTCCTTTTTTTTATCCAATAAAAGACAAACGTAAAATAAGTTCAACCAAGTGAGGATCGAGCCCGAGTTGAGATAAAGTTTGGAGTGGCAACCCGACGCGCTTCCAGTGAACCACCAAGGCGTGTTGCTCTTTCCAGGTCCACCTTTCCTTTAAACAAACCGCCCATGAAAACAACCGTCGTTTGATGCAGTGGAAATCAATGAGATGCGTTGGATTTGAGAGAAAACAGTTGAGAAACAGATGGGGCAAAATAAAACTTTAAATCCCTACGAATGATGTATAACCTGGATAATAAGTATAAGTTTGTGGGAGTAAGAAGTTTGTACACAATTTGGAAAGTTTAGGCAGCTTGAACGTTAGAGTGTGACATCATCACCACATTGTAAGGTAAACAAAGAAAAAGGGTTTTCCCTAGGGGTGCACCAATTGCAGTTTTTTGGCCGATCACCCATTTCTACAAAGCCTGACATTCCGATTTTGGCCGATACCAATTTTGTTTTATAAGCAACACTGTTAGATGTTGTAAGGTCACAATGCGCCTTCAAATTTCAATCTCATTTTGTTGAAAAACAGACCCTTGAACAATATTCTAGAAACAATACAAACTTGTTTTAACTGGTCACAAGGTAGTGCTCTGAAATATAAATGAAGTTTAGACAATTGTTGTTAAAACAAAAAAAAATCTGTAAAATCGGTTTCTCATGCAGGCATTGGCCAATTTCCGATTTCCCAAAGTTAAGGAAATCGGGGCCGATTTATCGGTGCACCCCTAGTTTTCCCACAAAGTTTGTAAAACATAAAATAGCGTAATTCATTCTTGTGATTTTTGTTTGTTTGTTTTGTTTTGCATGCGGCACAACAGCTAGAGTGAGATTAGAGCTAGACTAGTTAGTGCTGTCACCTCACAACAAGGAGGCCGCAGGACCCCTACAGACCTGGGACACTTATGTGGACTTTGCATGCTTTCTCTGTTCATGTGTGGGAGTTCTCCAGGTACTCTGGTTTACTCCCACAAACCAAGCTCATGCATACAACGTTCATTATTAAATCTAAAATGTCCCTAGGTGTGAGTAAGAGTCTGAATAGTTGGCTGTCTCATTTGTCTGTGTGTGTTGTGATGGACTTAGAAACTGTACAGGGTGTCCCCCACGTCTTGCACAGTGACTGCTGGGGATGGCCACCAGCTTCCTCATGACCCAGAAAAGAAAAAGCAGCTAAAGAAAACGGATAGACAGATTTTTTTTTGTCTACAACATACAGCGGTATTGCAACAAAAAGTCAGAGCTATTCCAGTTAGAGCCACACAGATGATGTATTCTTTGACATGCTGTATCTAAAACTTTAGATCAAAAACAATGACTACAGTGTAAGACTAATGGCTGAACAGAAACAAGACTGCTTCAATGCTTATACACTGGCCACCTTAAAAACCTGCCGCTTATGGATTAAAACTGAACGTGAATGCAATTTAGAAAATAGTAACAACAGAACAGAAGTCAGATTGTGCTTTAAGCAAGGCGACAACCAGCAGGTTGGGTTTTAACAATCACCACACACATGTCATCTTCAAACCAAAGCTCTGTTAATGCAGATAAATCCACTAAACATGTCTCCACTATTATCACACGCCGTATTCAGTTCTTGAGAACGTTACAAACCCAACAGGATGTTCACATTCGTTACTCACTAAAACACAAATGAAGGGATAAGGCTACATCTTGGACATAAACACAATGCAGTTGGCCCTGGGACTTCCTGCTGCAACAATGCAAATGTGCTGTATTCCTCTTCGGCTGGGTTATGTAAGAGGGCAGCCTCAGCAGCGATGTGTGTGGGGTTGTGTGCGTGTGTTGTGCAAGGGCCCAACAGAAATCATTGTTTCAATTTGCTCAAGCAGAGAGAGAGAAAAACGAGGGCAGCACTTCACTAAATCACATTTTTCTGGGGAATTCATGGTCCGTTTGCCTGTAACTCAATTGACTTACCAACAAGGCGGTTTAGCTTCCCCTGAGACTTCAAATCACCACTCAGTTTGGCCAACATCAGGACACTCGTAAACCCCACAGATTGTCATCCTGCCCCCATTACACTCACTGCTTTTTAAAATCTAAAGCAGAAACGTTTCCACGTCTCCGGCTGGAGCTGCTCAGAGCCTCATTGGAGCCGACAGCTGCTTTGTGGCTCAAACAAACGATAATCTAATGGATAAAACCCTCACAGCCAGGACAGATGCACCAATCTGCACCTGTCAATGGAGGCGGAGCTTCATCCTTTTATGGTCAAGAAGAAATGTTCAGAAAAATTTATATATTCTATATTGCCATAATCTGTCATGTACAAGCACATAAATACATAAACAAAAGGCATTTTGTGCATCAGTTGTCAGATTATTAAACTGACTGTTCTGTGATGATTCAATTAAAACGTTTAATGCATTTAAAAGTGAGGTGGTGCGCACAGGCTACACATTAAAACTATTTGTTGAGTGTGTAACCCACAAATACACATCAAACCCAAACAAAAAAACAAGAAATGAGCCAATTCAGTGTAAAACTGAATTTTCCCATCAACATTTTTTATAATAAATATTTGCCCTTTGAGTAGCTCCGGTTTACTGTGGATATATTATGGTTAAAACATTACATATGAACTAAATCAATGACCTCAACAATCAAATTTGAGCTCCAAATTATCTAAAAATTTTGTAATACTTTACACACTCCACAAGCTATTGGAAATATCAGATTTTTTTATTTTATTTTAAAGTTAAATTAAGGTTTAAAGACCGTGTAAAGTGAATTTCAACATTTTCTTCAATAAACATTATAAATGTCGTAATTGTAATCTTGTAAATGAGTAAAAAGTCTCAAAATTGTAGCTCAATTAATTTTGGAGTTATAGATCAAACTGTGTATAAACACATTTCTCTTTCAGGATTTTTTAGGCGTGGTTTAAATGTGACCGCGTTTCGTCACGCGGTCACAAGCCCCACCCCCTGCAGCTCCAGCCGTTATAAATGCGTTCTTCGGTGGAGCCGTTCACTCGCTACCGACCGTCTCCCTCCAGTACTGGCGTGCTGCTGGAGCGACCACATGCCACCTGCACCTCCGCGCACCTCCGCCCCCCCCCCGCGCGCGCGCGTGTGTGGCGATCAGACCCCGCATGCATGTGACCGGGTCGCGCGCGCGCGTGTGTGTGTGGCGATCAGACCCCGCATGCGATGTGACCGGGTCGCGCGCGCGCGTGTGTGTGTGGCGATCAGACCCCGCATGCGATGTGACCGGTTCGGACCGCGAGTCCGCGTGTGTGTGTGGCGATCAGACCCCGCATGCGATGTGACCGGTTCGGACCGCGAGTCCGCTCATCTTCTAAAATAGCGCTGATTATAACAGCGGAGTTATGTGTCCTCAACTTTAAAAACATAACCAGAGTTGTTAGTGCACTAAAAACAGCGTAACTCTTGGAAAAAGGAGCTGCTGGAAGCCAGAACTCAGATAAAAACAGAGCAGGTGATCTCTGCTTCCCCCGTATGCCTCCCCACACAGCTCAGCTCTGAAGGGGGCTGGACATGGCGCAGTACTGCGCTGAAATCACGCCCACGTGCGACACGCCCCCAGCGTTCTAGAGCAAGTCAAAATCATGTTTTTTCATGATTTTTGAGACTTAATTTTATAAGGAAATCAATGTTTTTAATCAGTCAGATTTATATGGGTGATTAATAACACATATTTATGCCGTGTGACAAAATAAAAACACAAATTTAATTTCACTTTACACGGTCTTTAAGTTTAAAGATGAGCAAAAGGTGTTTTACTGCAGTTAAGAGTTTTAAAAGTTTTATCTGGCAAGAAACAAATATTAAACTAAATGAACTAAATTAAAACAAACATAAGAGCTTCAAGCAATGACTACAGATTTGATTGTGTATTTTTTGTCTATTGTTTGAATAGTATTGACTGAAGAAGTAAACGGAAACCTCTTTCAGCTCATCTTTATTGTTGTCTGCGATCAAAATTTAAACAAGTATTTTAAATAGTCCCCGTTACTAATTTTTCACTAATTTTTCACAGATTTGGATCCTGAAATATTCACAACAGGGCTGAAAAAGTTCCTAAATGATGAGTCGTTACGGTTCCTAAAACAGTTTTCTACAAACTAATGTAGAACATTTTAAGATAATACTGTAGCATGTTAAAACCCATTTTGACCATTATGTGTTGTCTCTGCTGGAACAACAAGCAGAAGTTGTTGTTAGTTTTTTTTTACAATTGTCATGAGTAACTGTGTGAATGTTTATGAAGCATTCACACTATTGTGATACATTTTTCTTCTGTACATTTTTCAGCATCTTTCTATCTTTCTCGTTCCAAACTTTTTGTACTATTTCAACAAATCATAAATCAAAACGTTCAGTTCTTTCAGAACAAGCCTGCTATGACTTTTGGTACTGGTGCAACTTTAGCTTTTTGGAATATTTAGCTTTTTCTGCCATTTTTTTTTTCATAGAAAATGAAGTGAGCTCATTTTATATGCTTCAGATCTTTAGATCTGTTTACAACCTTTTACTGTTCCTTTCACATTTTGTTCTGGTTAAGCTGCTTTCAGCTTCTTTGTCCAAATTCAAACTTTTTTCAGCTACTTTCAGCAAATTTTCTATGCTGTTTTGTGATCCTTCCAGCTTTCTGCTAACTACATTTTTTGCGCTTCTTCTAACTTCTTTCTGCTCATTTCAGCTTGTTATGCTCCTTTCAGCTTATTTAAGCAAGTTTCAACCACTAGTTCAGCTACTATTTAGTTGTTTTTATGCTAATTTTACCTTTTGCTGCAAATTCCACATTTTTTACACTCATTTAAAACTTTTTCAGCCTAACTCAGCAAAAATGTACTCTCTCCACTTTCTTCTGGTAATTTAAGCTTCTTTCTGCTTTTTAGCTACTTTGCAGCTGATTTATTTATTGCTTATTTCAGATAATTTCCACTTTTTGTGCTAATTTCTGCTTCTTTCTGCAAACGTTCTACCTTTACAGCTACTTTAAATATTTTTAGCTAATTTCAGCAGTTAAATTGAAATTTTATGTGGTAATTTCTGCAACTTTCAGATGAAATAACTATGCTAATTTCAGCTTGTTATGCTCCATTTAGCCTTTTTCCTGCTGGTTTAGGCTTTTTAAGCTATTTCAGCTACTATTTAGCCGTTTTGTGCAAAATTTAGCTTTTTCAGCTAAATTCAATTTTTTTAGCTCATTTCGGCTCATTTACTTTCTTGTGGTACTTTAAGCTTCTTTGAGCCTTTTCAGCTACTTTTTGCTATAAATTCAGCTTTTGTTTTAGCTAATTTCCTAATTTTTGTGCTCATTTCTGCTCATATAAACCTAATTCAGCAACTACATGTATGCATTATTTCTGTTTTCTTTTGCTAATTTAAGCTTGTTCTTCTATTTCAGCTACAATTCAGCAATTTATTTATTTATTTTTTATAGCTAATTTCAGCTGTTTTTCAGCCAGTTCTTCAGCAATAAGCATTCATACTGCATTTTTGCAGAAATACCATTTCTCTGGTTTTGTTTGCATTGGACATTTTTTTTAGAACACAATTTTTTTATTATGACTTCAATCATATTTTAAACACTAAATTAGGAGCAAAAATGGAGAAGTTGAAAGTCAACACTAAAATATGTGCCTTCATGCTTTTTTTCCTCACAGACTGGGACTTTTTATTCAGTTTCCCATCAATACAAAAAAAAAAAAAATAAACTCCTGCCAAAATATATCTTCCAGGGGCCTCATGTATCAACGGTGCGTACGCACAAAAACCTTGCGTACGCCATTTTCCACGCAAAACTCCATATGTATCAAAACAGAACTGAACGTGGAAATGTGCGCAGCCCCACGCCAACTCCAAGGCTGGCGTACGCACGTTTCTGTGGTTTTGGTTCCATTGGCGACACTTACAGGTGATTCTGAGAAACTGTTCATGATGTGAAAATAATTATTATTCCCACCAAACACACATGATTAACAATTATTACATCCACATGGACGCAATTAGATGAGTGGATACAAAAGCATGCGCAAAATAGTGGCAACAATATTGACAACAATGGCCTTATGAGGTGCGGTTCGTTTAAATAAGAAGTTGACCAAGCTATACTAACATGCCTAGATAGGTCACTGGGAAGCGCGTTCGCCTTCCGTCCCAAACCTCATGAGTTCAATTCCCGCATGGTACAACTTTTTTTTTTTATTCATTCCAGATTTAAAAAACACAAGAAAACTATTTAAAAAACAACAAGAAATCTTCTGCTTCCTTTCATTTCATGTATTGTTTTATTTCTTGTTGTTTTTTTTAAATAGTTTTCTTGTGTTCTTTAAATCTGGAATGAATAAAAAAAAACGTTGCACCATGTGGGAATTGAACTCATGAGGTTTGGGACGGAAGGCAAACGCGCTTCCCAGTGACCTATCTAGGCATGTTAGTATAGCTCGGTCAACTTCTCGTTTAAAAGTGGGTGGTTCGTTCGAACCCCCCGAACCCCCCTTGCCTACGCGTGCCAAACAAAACCTTTTTCCGTGCCTCTACATCACTCAGAAGTGTCTCCAGTTCACAGTCCGTGAAGTTCCTCTTTTTTCCACGTTTCGACATGATTTGCAATAGAGCAATGACGACATTCCTCTGGTGCAGGGCATATTTAAATGAATTTGCATATTTATATGGAGGCGTGTCAAAGGCGGAGTCGGCCACTCTCTCATGTGCGCTCAATAGACCTTTTACCAGTTGACGTCATCGCGCATGCGCTCTCGCATTTTTCCAGAACTTTCCGGAAGCTAGGGGGAGCGCGTCCAGTGTATTCATTACTGCCAACGGTCGCGGTGGGGAAATATGACTTTTATTGTGTTTATAATTGTTCCAGGCACCGTAAACGAGTAAAAGAAAAAGGTGAGACTTGTTCGTTTTACAACGTCCCTCTAGGAAAGTCGAGTAAAGTGACTAAAAGAAGGAAGATGTGGCTTCAAGCGCTTCGCCGGCAGGACTTCACCCCGACACAAAGCACCAACGTGTGTAATCAGCATTTTTTATCTGGCATGGTCCAAGCTCCGTGGATTACGTTCCAACATTACATCTTGGATATGGGAAACAGACAAAAACAGAGAACAACCTCCCGCAGCAGAATGCTACTGGACAGTTGCTAAGGCCCTGTTTACACGGACACTGTGTGGGGGAAACGCAACTTTTGGGTATGTTAATTAGGTTGAAAGTTTTGCGTTGACATGGGCGAATTCTGTGGATACGACTCTCTCCCCCCCACCCCCGTACTCATGAATTTACTGTAGTTACCATGCTGGGCCTGTAGATGGCGCTGTGATCTTTGGAACCTTCACTACTGCGCATGCGCCACCCACTGCTGCTTGAGGTAAACAAAGCACACGAGGCAGCCTGTTTTCCTCTCTGGCTAAAAGTTCAGCTACTACAAGTTGTTGTCAACAAGTTAACAACAAGTTAAAGCTGGAATTTGGATAAGAGTCAACAGATCTGACACCAAGTGGACCGCTTCATCTGCACACCAGTTGCTGACTGGACGTCTGGACCGGAACCGAGTCAACATGTCTGACTTTAGTCCGTGAGAATCAGCTGATTTACAGCAGCGCTACAAGGTAAACCATGTTCTTAATACAATGTGTCCTGGTGTTTAGTTCGATCACAGAACAACCAACTGAGGTTTTATTTTTATTTTTTTCCTGCGAGGTCGAAGCTGTTCCACGAAGCGGACCGGCGGTTCGGATCTGGGTCCAGTGTCCACCAGGATGAAAACAACAGAGTCCAGTTCATTAAAGTTCGGTTAACGTGTTTTTAAAAGTGTTCAATTTAATTCTCAGTGTTTGTGACATGAGTTTGTGGTGTTGAATAAATAAATAAATTAAAAATCAACCTGGTGTCTTCATTTTCAACATGCAGCATGTTAGGCATGACGTAACGAGTCCAGATAGCTTCATTTAGCTCAGATAAATGTAAATATCTCCCACGCTAACATAAATACTGTTTATTATTGTTAAACTGTTAATATATAGCACATTTAGTATGTTATAGTGCAGCGTGACACGTGAAATGTCCGACTGCCTCGTTAACAGACAACTGGATCCAGGCAGCTGCTCTCTTCCAACACAGATGCAGGTAAGGTGTAGAATAATTAAATATGAGAATCAAAATATATTCCATCAGCTATAGTTCAGAAAGTGGTGCGTGTGTCCACTGTCCAGTCCACCGCCATTGTTAAAATGCCGGCTGTCTGCGCGTGCGTGCTGCGTGCATGTGTTCAAACAAAAGCTCCACGGGAGATGTTTACATTATCAACGGGGGGTCAGCGAAAAACTTCCACCTTGAGAGCAGGGTCAGAAAAGTATCGGTGTCATCGAGGGGGGCCAGCAGTGTCGTGTAGGCGATAAGCAAAGTCGCAAAGAGAAAGTAGCGGTTACACTCAAAATACGCGCCGTGTAAACTGGCCCTAAGTTAGCAGCTAGCTAGTTCTACTAGACCTCGCTGTTCCTCAGTCCACTGCCTGTGTTGAAGTTTCAACCTGTTTCAACCTGCGACATGCAAAGAGATTCTTCCTTCAACCCCCCTGAAGAAATAACAGGTGAATAAAATAGCATCAAACACTCTGTGCAGCTCTATAAAAATGAACAGACCACTGCACTGTTAGCTGTTATCATTTGAACTCTTTCTGCATTGAAAAAATATACAGTAGTAGTTTCCACAAGACAAACATGTTTTATTAACATTATTTGAGGTCTGACTTTAAAAACATTTCAGCCATTTCTCTGTTTCTGTAAGTTATTCGCACAGTTTTGCTGGGAGCATTTGCTGGGGAAAAAAAAAAGTTGTCCCCATTTTCCATCAGCGCACACAATCACCTCCTCTCGTATCCGCGGCACAATGTTCAGGCATTTTGACCAGTTGTTGTCCACTATTTTAAGAAACCAAGCTTCTAAATTACAACTCTCTATCATTACGAAGCTGCTCGGCTCCTTCCTACCCCCCTGCATCCGGTTTCGGCTTTTTGCCGTCCAATCAGAACGCTCGTTTCAGGCGAGCTTTGCGTGATGACGTCAACTGGTAAAAGGTCTATTCCACGTTGATTGTGATGTACAAAAGCAATGTGCGTGGATTCCGGCGTACGCACAGTTTGATACATCTGGATTTTTTTGTGCGTACGCCGTTTTCTGAATTTGACTGTAAGTCACTTTTCAGTAAGAAGTCCACGCAAGTCTTTGTACATGAGGCCCCTGGTGATTTTTTGCATCATCACAATCTCCTGTGTTTTCCTGCTTAAGTGGTAAATACATTTGTTTTTAAAACCAAGCAACGGTCGGTCAACAACTTTCATCACAAGGAAACAAAGAGCAAACAAGTTCATTTCCCTCACATAGCACTTTCTAATGTGTTGTTAAAGGCTCTATGCATGTGGCACTTATCTGCAAGACGGTGCTTAAAGGATCAGAAATAAGGGCAATGATCATACATGTTTGAAGGTGGTGTGTGGGGCGGCGTCGGCTCCTGTCTCCTCCATATACTCCTCCCAGATGAACTCCTCCTCCATGGACTCGGCATCTAAATAAAATTTAAAAAAGTCAGAATTAAATAATTAATTACTAATAAAATGAGCCCAAGATGCTTTTAATTTAGAATTTAGCACACATGGAGCCAAATAAATGCAGCTCATATGCGCTGAATTCACAGGGAATTATTTATGGGACTCGTCTGAGTGCACAGCAGGCTACATAACGTTACATAACATCACTAATGTTCCTCCTGATGGTAAGATTTGTTCACTTTGCCTGTGGGAGACTACATTTAAAGCATTGAGAGTGCTGTTTTCCACTGTTGTGAGTCTGTTGGATCTCTGGAGACTCCAGCGGGAACATGTTCTGTTTAACAAGAAGAGACAGAAGGTGAATGATGTTCACTTTGAGAAGCTCTGTATGAAAAGAATTGTGTGCAAAAAAATTATACAAAGAGAAATATGGTTGACCAACCATGGATGACAAAAGGGTTGAGAAATGCTTGTAAAAAAAGAATGATTTGTATTCATATTTCTTGAAATTGCGAAGTCAGAACGCTGAAGAAAAATATAAAAAGTATAAAAATAAATTAGGGATCATAAGGAAACACAAGAAAGAATATTATAGTAAATTATTAGATAAAAGTAATGGTGATATGAAAGCAACATGGCGAGTAATGAATAGTGTTCTGAAGAATCATAAAACAAAAACTGGTATTTCAAAATATTTTGTAAAAGACAACGATGAAATTCATGATGAGAATGAAATTGTAAATGGATTTAATCAATATTTTGTGAATGTTGGATCAAGCCTTGCAGCTAAAATACCAAAAGTAGATAATAATGTGATCCATTCAATTACAGGTTGTGCAAACAGTATTTTTCTAAATGGAACTAACAAAGAGGAAATAATGAATGTAGTAAAAAATCTTACAGACAAGAGATCAAAAGACTGGGTGGACATGGATATGATGTTTGTAAAGGACATAATGAGCCATGTTATTGAGCCATACATATGTAATTTATCATTTTCAACAGGAATATTTCCAGATAATATGAAAGTAGCTAAGGTAGTTCCTCTTTTTAAAAATGGTGATAAATGTGTGTTCAACAATTATAGACCTATATCCTTGTTACCACAGTTTTCAAAAATTCTTGAAAAACTATTTGTGAACAGACTAGATCAATTTATAGATAAACAAAATATTCTAAGCAACAGTCAGTATGGGTTTAGAGCAAAAAACTCTACATCAATGGCTCTCATGGAATTAATGGAACAAATAACTACTGCTGTCGATCAAAAACAATATTGTATCAGTATTTTTGTTGATTTAAAAAAAGCATTCGATACTATTGATCACACCATTCTCCTTGAAAAACTGAACAAATATGGTATTAGAGGACCAGCATTACAGTGGGTATCTAGCTACTTAAAAGATAGGAAACAATTTGTACAAATAAATGATGTAAGATCTGACCTCTGTAATATCACATGTGGAGTTCCCCAAGGCTCTGTACTTGGACCAAAGCTATTTATTTTATATGTGAATGACTTGGTAAATGTGTCAGGACTCCTTAAATGTGTACTTTTTGCTGATGATACCACATTTTTCTGTTTAGGTGAAGATATAGAACAAATGTTGGAATTGATAAAGACAGAATTTGTCAAAATACAAACTTGGTTTAAAATCAATAAATTATCATTAAATCTAGAAAAAACTAATTACATGATATTCAGTAATAAAAAGAAAACTGTTGATGTTCCATTCAAAATTGAGGGTGTTGAGATTTGTAGAGTGAATGAGGTGAAGTTTTTGGGTGTTATTATTGATGACAAACTGACATGGAAACAACACATAAATTATGTAAGAATAAAAATAGCTACCGTATTTTTCGGAGTATAGGTCGCACCTTTTTATCATTTTTTTCATGGCCTGCGACCTATACCCAGGTGCGACCTATAGGTCGCACCTGGGTATAGGTATTGTGAAATGAGCTGGATTTAAAAATTAGTTTTGCCGAAAGTGATAAAAAGCCATATGGCTTTTTATCACTTTCGGCAAAACAAATGTTTAAATCCAGCTCATTTCACAATTACGTTCATTTATTAAGGAAAAGTTCAGCTCAGATACATATTTGCTATAATTTTTATCAAACAAACAATTGTTTTTAAGTGTTAATCTTCTTAAAAGAATGCTGTGCGCTACTGTGGCAGACACTTGCAGCAGAGCTAAACGTAGGTGTAACCTATCTAGGGATTTTTCCAATCTATTGGTAATAATTGGACAATGCGACCTATACTCCGGTGTGACCTATACTCCGAAAAATACGGTAAATTGATTGCAGTACTGTACAAAGTCAGAGACCTATTGAATGATAAAGCTCTGTATTTATAACACAATCATTGTTCCACACTTAATCTATTGTATTGATGTTTGGGGGAATGCGTGTAAAACAATCACAAAGCCTATTTTTGTATTACAGAAAAGAGCTGTAAGAATTATCACTAGAAAACATTACCGTCATCCATCAAGTACATTATTTTATCAACTGAAGTTATTGAAGTTCCATGATTTGGTAGACTATAATATTTTATCAGTTATGTATAGGGCTCAAAATAATGCATTACCTTTAAATATCCAAATGCATTTTGTTAAAAGACAAAGTTGTTATAATCTTAAGGGGACAGAGATGTTTGTAAAACCACAATTCAGAACTAGTTTGAAGGGACGTTCTACCTCAATCCAGGGAATTAGATTATGGAATGGCTTGGAGAATGTATTAAAAATGCCAAGTCAATGTTTACATTTAAGAAAATGATCAAAACAAATTTGTTAAAAAAAATATATGAAATAGCGTAATGTGTATTGTACAGTATTAGTTAGAAAATTAGAAAGAGTTAGTCATTTTGTACTGTTGGTGGAAGATTATTATTGTTTAAACTGATTGTTTGAAAAAAGGGGCAGATATAATAAGATTTATTCTTCTTTCTGCTACCTTTCATTTTTTTATATTTTGTACGTTATCATTTATGGGATTGTCTTGTACATGTATTGTGTTTTTTTGTAAAAAAAAAAAAGAACAAATTTAATAAACATAAACATAAACTTTGTCTCATGAATGCAGACACACACACACCTGCCGTTCCCCAGATTCTTCAACTCCTGTCGTGTAAAAGTTGAAGATTCATAAAACAGAATTTCAACATACAAAAATCATGACTGTATAAAGTGAACAGACAACTCTGAGTGCACATATTTACTATCTGCTGGCTTTTCGTTGGGTCTATTTTAAAACTTGGCAGGTTTATCGCTCGTGGGCTGGAGAAAGAGCAGAGCAGAAAGCGAAACTGAATGAGACTTTGGTGCATTTTTTTTCTATAAGAGGAGTTCTGTAGTGTTACCAAAATATAGTACAGTATGTGGCGTTTAGGTAACCTCTGTAAAACTGAACACATCATCAAATTCCCTACCTACGAGCAAGAGAAATGTAAGAACAGCTTTCCTCAGTGATGACTCAGTTCCTGCACTGTTTATATAATCAAAACAAGTGAATGCTGCATTCAGCGTTAACTATAAATTTGATTAAAAAAACACACAAAAACAGCTGTGTAAGGTTTGTCAGCTTTGATTTGTTTTACTCTTGATCTAAGAAACTTGGGACTAATTTTATTGCATGATTCAGCTCATGTAGGAACATGATGGTTGATCAGTGTTTGCTGATAACAGCAAGACAAAAATCAATGGTGGTCGTGCAGAATGAAGCAGCACTGGTGGCTCAGAGAGAACGTCAGGTTCAGACTGGGATTTTTTGTGTTTCTAAACTGGTTCACGTCAGCAACATGGGGCTGTTTTTAAGAGATCAACAAATCTAAAAGCACCGTTTCTTCAACCATTATTGCTCTATGAAAACAAAGAGATTTATTCTTAGTAGATAATGAAGAATGGGATTTCTTATCTTTATTAAATTCATTTACATTATAAAATATTTTGCTACGGTTTATTCATAAAGAATCAGTGTATGAGTGCATAACATTGCATAAACTTGTTTTTCCTGCATGTTCATAATCTTAAAAGGAACACTTAATAATAATAATAATAATGAATTTAATTTTTAACGCACTTTTCATTAATAAAAATCTCAAAGTGCTAAGTGCTTTTAAGAGACTAAATGACAGAAAAATAACTTTACAACAATCCCTCTGGATTAAATTTATTTTTATTATTTTCAGTTCCTTTTTTTAGAACAAAATAAGTTTAAATATACAGATCTCTCTTGAAAATGAGTCCTCATGACTCACTGAGACGAACTTGTATAAATGAAGGTTGAATGAATGCAGCTGAAAATTAATCCGAAATAATAAAACTAAAGTTTATACCGGTACTCATTTTTACAACAAGCCACACCTGCAGCAAATTCATTTAGTGAAATACAAATTGGCAAACGTCTGATTTACTTGGGGCAGCTGTGGCTGAGTGGTTAGAGCTGTCGTTTTCCAATGCAAGAGTTGAGGGTTCAATTCCACCACATGTTGAGCATGTGTGCAAGCCACTGAACCTCTCATTGCCTCTGATGTGTGTCCCATCAGTGTATGAATGTGATAAATCACTGATTATTATTTGTATAGATCTAGTAGAGTGCTGTATGAACATGTAAATGAGGACAGAGCTTTGAGTATCTTCAGAAAGGTGCTATATAAGTACAGTCTATTTACATTTTACTTGTGATTTATTGATAAGGGAGTCTAATTGATAAACCTATTGATTAGATACATTCAACTGCCTTTTTCTTTTGTGATTTCTTGTGTTTCAGACTTCACCAGTTTCACATAAATGCACACATATCCAGATTTAGAACCTCTCAGTTGACCAGTTGACAACCAGCTTTGCTGTACCACTAAGCTTGATTTGAAGGTTCAAGGTTCTTTATTGTCATTCACATCACATGTGGTACATGAGGTGGAACGAAACTGTGTACACAGGGTCCCAGTTACACCCAAAAACAGCAATAACATAAACTATAAAAAAAGAAACCGTATACAAAGATCTAAGATATATGGGTGTGTATGTACAGTATGTGTGTTAGCAAAATATCTCATTAACCTTTGGACAGCTTTTAATGGAACTTCTGGAAAGTAATTAATAGATGTACAGTACATCTACAACTAATTACTTTGTGGACTCAACCTGATTCAAGATGGCTGTACACCCAAATAATGTTATGAAATACAAACACGGCTATGAGCAGTCATTTTTGTAAACACTGACGTAATATTTGATGTGATAGCACCTGACAGTTATCCTCAACACATAATCTACGCACATGTTCTTGTTTTTAGTATTTTACATCGTTTTACAATGTAGCAGTTTTTGTTTCTTTATATATATATACCGGGTATATAAAATTTATTCCATTTTTATCAATTTACTGTATATGCAAAGGTGGGCATATGAACGCTAGGGACCGCTAATGCGCTAATCCGCTTACAGCGGACCTAACGTTTTTGTAAGCGTAACAGCGGAGTGACTAACTTTTATAATTCATAAGCGGATTTGTGCTATTTTTATTTAAAATGCAGTACCGCTAATAACTAATTATCTATCAGTAAAAACAAATAAACTTATTTACAAGCTCTTATGCTGGCTCCGTAGCTGCTTGTTTTGCCTTTTTCCCCTCCCTCACCGTAAAGAGCAGAGAGGAGGGAGGGTTGGAGGGGGAGCAGAGGGGAGAACAGACACGGATCTACCATGTAGGCAAATGATGCCGTTGCTTGGGGCTCACTAACATTGCTCATGCTTGTTAATGTACATTTAACATAAAAATAATTATAGTTACGATGAAAACGATCATTAAAAAACGCAATACAAAAACCGGTCGATTTCTGTATCCCCCTACTAAAAATGGACTATTCCATCTTGACATCTTCCGGGTCAGAGGTGAACTCGGGGGCTAATTCTGTGGCTAGCTGGTTGTGCTGGGTTTCTTGGATAAATCCGCAGAGAACCCCGCTGTTTCAAGCCAAATTAACGCGGCCGGAGGATTTTATTGTGTGTTTTGTGTCGACCACTCGACGGTGAGTCGTTAGTTTTATGTATTTGGGTTACTTTTATGTATAAATGCGGTGGCGACACACCCGTGTATTTGAGATTTAAAAGTGGTCTTAGGGATTAAAAGATCATTCTCTTTTTTGTTAATTTCGTGGCCGAATAGAATATATGTACGTAAAGTATTAAATAAATCCTTTGATTTTTGTAATTTCATCCTTTTAGGATCATTTTAGTTACTTTTCAGTTGGCAGTGTAGTGCAAATATTGCATAACGCTGCCGGCTAATATATAATATATATATATATAATATATAAATATATAAATAGCGGATTAGATTAGCTTCCCCTAATTTTCATAAGACATTTGTGCTTTTGAAATTGTGGACCTAAAAAAATTAATAAGCGTTTTAGAAATTGTGGAACTAATTTTTTGATTAGCGTTGCCCACCATTGTGTATATGCTTTCTTTTATGATCGTCTACTGTTGTCATCATTCCTTATTAAAAACAGGTCTCTATTGTAAATGAGTCATCGAGACTCAGTGAGACTAACCTGTATAAATAAAGGTTGAATATACTAAACAAAGATAAGATAATATGGTGTATTATATGTATTATTTCTATTGTTAAGATTAATTAAGTCATATTATCTAAACCAGGATATGACAAACCTGTGTTTTAGTACTCCAATGGCTACTTATGTTTTGAACCTTGACCTGAATTAGTGAGAAGTAGCAGCGTTTTTAATGTAAAACCTGCTGTAAAAGGTTATCAGCGTTTTCCCTTCTGTAGGTAAGACAGTTAACTTGTTAGTTATTTAGGATTTTCTCCCGGATGTCACGAATGCATCAGAAAGCTGGTTGGAGAGCAACCAGAGCGCCATATGAGAATAAGTGACAAAATATGTGTCACTGATTGTTTACGTCAAACTCACTGTGAGCTCAATCAACTCAAGGCTCTGCTCAAAAAGAGACAGATGGGATGTACAACTGTTGCAGAATTCACTGAAAAGGCTGCACGAATACAAAACCCTCCATGAACACAGGAAAAGATGGTTTTGCAGCAGCTGGAGAGCTAAATACTCATAACAACTGCAGAGACAAAGGCTGCATGTTTTGTGGGATTAGTGCGACTTTTGTCTAAGGCACAAAATAATTAAATAAATAAAATTGGACGTTTTTAAACTATAAATTATGTAAATGCAGTTAAAGCAAATGTTTCTAAATTTTAAAACTATTTAAACACAGGATTGTTTCTAAAGCTGTTTTACCAACATCTATATTTAGGAGGTTGAAGTGGTGAGAATCTACTCTGCCTTCTGAATGAAATACATTATTAGAAAGACTATAATTAGTTACCAGCTGATTCGAGGTCAGCCACAACTGTCTGTTCAAAACAAACTTAACTAATCTCACAAGCTTACATTAATTATCTGAGAAAGTGAAGCTGGGTTGTATTTTCCTGTGCACTTTTGTGTGTGTTGTTATTTGAGGCTTTGCTGCATCATCGCCTGATATACGGATGAAACTTGATTAATATTGCTCGCATTGTCTCCATTTGTGAAACATGTTAGGTTGATGTGAGATGCGTGACGTAAACAATAATTTCTTTAGAGTTTTCCTCCAAGCAGCCAGACTTCCTTGTAATATTTTTAAAGTAGCCTTCAGTGACAGTTTTTAAAGCTTTCTGGAGGTTTTTTGTTTTTGTTTTCTCTGGTCTTGGCTGCTTTTTCACTCCATAATAATGCATTTTTAACAAAATAAGGAAGGTGGACAAGTGGATGAGAAAAAAAATGCACCAGGTATTAAAATATTTCTATAGTATCTACATGCAAAGTCTTTAATAATAATAATACTAATAATAAAACAAAACAAAAACAGCAAAGACCTGAGAAATGCATGATCAAGTTCTCAGCTTTTAGGTAATTAACTTGTTGGTGTTAAAATACGATTTCATGTGTCAAACTATGTGTCTATTTTTCTTAAATTCAGTAAAAGAAATGGGAATAATTAGACTTTGTGACAGACTGAAAAAATTTTTTGCCTAAAGACTCACATTACACTTGGTTCATTGTAAGCCTGTCTATGTCAACAAAACATTAATTTTATCATTTGAGTTTAGGAGATACTGTATTGTGTGCCTGAAATTAAAGGTCATGTTACGAGGCTTAACCACCAATTATAGAATTTTTTTTAATCTTGGGAATAAAACAAAGAAATGAAGGTACCATTTCACAATAAGGCTTACTTTATAGATGGCTAATAAATAGATTATAGATATGTTATTAATTCCTCTATAAACACTTTATAAATCATTAATAACTGCTTATTATGCATTAATTAAGAGTGACAGAGACAAAACTGACCAGTTTGTTGCCAAATAGTGAGCCAAATCCGTTCACCTATATCACATATGTCAGAGAGGCGGCCCGCGAAGCAATTATTTATGGCCCCCTGGATGATATTTAATAACTATTAGATCCGGCCCGCAAGCCACAGCCGCCCGCTGGTGTTTTGTACACGGCACGGAGTCGATCAAACTATGGAATGGATTTTCGGAACGGAGTCGTGTCTCATGAACCCAGAGTAATGAGACCCGCCTCAAATTCAGGAAATCCATTCCATAGTTTGCAGCCAGCAGCTCCAACGTGCAGACTCGGTGAGTAGCATTTTAGCTAACAGTTAGCCAACTGTTCATCGTAACATGTCCGCTGTGTGGATGTATTTTACACTAAATACCATAAGACAGCAACCTGCAATGTCTGCAGAGTCATAGCGCCACTTTAAACCGCGCTCAAGTTAGTTCAGCGGGACGACACTCTCGCTGAAACAGCAGCAGGACCCAGCCGCGCGTCCCGGTCTCGGATCATTCAGCCTGTCCCTCATTCGAGCTCCATGTCTTCAGCTGTGTTTTTTTTCTTGTTCAACCGCGTCTACCCCGACCTGATAATCTCGTAGGAGCGACAATACTCCCAGACTGAACAATAAAAACACACAGCTGAAGCTTGGAGCTCAACAGAGAAGTTGCTGAACTTCATCATAATTAATGACCAACAGCTATCAGCTGTAGAAAATGAAGGATTTCACAGCTTCATACTTGCAGCCAACAGTAAACAATCATAAAAAAGTACAGTATATTAATAAAAAGTCACAAGACAGCTGTATGCCTAATCATTCAACCTTTATTTAGGCAGGTAGCTCGTGCAGTCACTTCAGCTTGCACAAGTGGCTTCATTATTCATCAGCAGTCAGAGCAGAGATCAACTTTCAGCTACATTTGCACCCCTCCTCAAAAATGGCTAAACGTAAGGTGGACACAGAGAACAGGGGTTTCAAGCCAGGTGGGAGGCAGACTACATGTTCACGGAGGTAATCAATCCTGAGGATTTCCTCAGCTCAGAGCCTAACCCCAAACATTGATGAACTTGTACAAAAGATGAGGCACCTCCAAGTATCAGCCTCAGATAAGTGAGCATCACAGAGCTGTAACAAATTTTCAGTTTTTAATTCAGTTAAATTTTTACATTTGTTTCTACAAGACGTGATTTTTCTTTGAAGGAAGTATTGTTTTGGCTGTGTGCCATAGATTTATGTATTTTATTTTATTGTATTTTATTTATTTATATTTACTTTTCAGTTGAATGGACTCGGGGACAGAGCCATGAGAAAGAATACAACTGATTTGATTTATTTTCTTATTTTCCTATTTGAAAGTGGTGATCAGAAGGATCATAGAGCTGCACAATAATGCATTTTCAGTTTATAATGCATGCACTTTTATTTATGCATTTATCTTGATATTAAGAAACATATATATATATATATATATATATATA
>JBBPBX010039057.1:0-24677 GCA_038048925.1 Garcialebias charrua
TTGACATATTCTCGACATACGAATGGTTGCCAAGTGTCCCAAAATCTCTCAGCAGAACCTTTCACAAGCCGTGTTTCCATCAAGGTTTCTAGATGCGCATTTTGAAGTATCGCAGCAGAAAAGCTTAATGGAAACGGCAAAATGCGAAGTTACTTCCTCAAATTCGCCAAAAAGTTTATACGCTCGCTTGAGGTGGTTTTTGGGATCTTCGAAAATGAGCAGATGCGCAAAACGACAGATGGAAACAGATTTTCCGACTCAGTTCTGCCGTAGCGAACATTCACGTCACGTGACGTTCAGCTGTTTCCGCTCCGGACAACATGTAACATCGCTAAAACTAGTTGGCATGACAGAATAAATACAACTTGCCCGATAGCAACACATACCTGAAATATTCTCTCCATTTTGACGAGATGTGTGGCCGGGTTCTGTTTTCAACCGCTACTTCCTGTTTACTGTAGACATGCGCAACGCTGACGTCTGACGTAATGATGCTGACGTCTGACGTAATGACGCTGTGCGTGGCCCGGTAGATGCGCTTTTAAGCCAGTTGATGGAAACACTTTCATCCGCATTAATTTGTATTTACATTTTTGCGAGATTTCAAAAATTAGCTCAAAATTCGAAATGAAAATAGATGGAAACACGGCTACAGTATATCTAATCGTTTCCAGATGAACATGATACATAACTTCTCTTATCCAGTGTTCATATGCCAGGGGATGCAAAGCCTTCCATCTGCGTAAAACAAGTCTCCGATTAGAAGAGAGCAAAAAATAATCATATTCCTCTCACTGGAGAATGACTTTCATACAGCCTCGAGGCGATTCTGATCCACCATCCAGCGTCTCGGTAGGTGGGGGGGTGGAGGTTTGGGGGCGGAAGCGGTACGCCGTTATTTATAGTGGATGTCGTGGGTCGGTTTACGGAATACTTCTAAGACTTCCTCAATCCCATCGGCACGTCTTCCACTGAGAAAGCGGAGCCTAGGGACTTTGGGTCAGGCTCTCCAACCTCTGGTGCTGAGGTCACCGTGGTGGTTAAAAAGTTCCACGGTGGCAGGGCCCCAGGGGTGGATGAGATTCGCCCCAAGTTCCTTAGGGCTCTGGATGTTGTGGGGTTGTGTTGGCTTACACAACTCTGTAATATTGCGTGGACATCGGGGCAGTTCCCCTGGATTGGCAGACTGGGGTCGTGGTTCCCCTATTCAAAAATGGGGACCATAGGGTGTGTTCCAACTATAGGGGGATCCCACTCTTAAGCCTCCCTGGTAAGGTCTGTTCAGGGGTTCTGGAGAGGAGTGTCCGTCGGATAGTCGAACCTCAGATTCAGGAGGAGCATTGCGGTTTTTGTCCTGGCCATGGAACACTGGAGCAGCTCTACACCCTCAGCAGGGTCCTGGAGGGTGAGTGGGAGTTTGCCCAACCAGTCTACATGTGCTTTGTGGACCTGGAGAAGGCATTTGACTGCATCCCTCAGGGAACCCTGTGGGGGGTACTCCGGGAGTATGGGATACCAGGCCCTTTGATACAGGCTGTTAGGTCCTTGTACGACCGGTGTCAGAGCTTTGTCCGCATTGCCGGCATTAAGTCAAGCTCATTCAAAGTCAAAGTCAAAGTCAACTTTATTGTCAGATCTGCAATATGTACTGTACAGGACATACACAGGACCGAAATTGCGTTTCTCTCAGTCCCTCGGTGCAACAGTAAACATCTAAACATTGAAACACTGAAACATATAATAATAGACATAAGCATAAAATAGTAAAACTAACACTGTCCTGAGTTTTTGCATAGTGGTATAAGAGTATGAAAATTTACACCAACTCTAAAACTAAAACATTAAACATTTAATGAACATAATACTGTCCTGAGTTTTTGCATACTAGTATAAAAAAAGAGTATAAAAAGTATAACTAAAATAAACTAAAGGTTTCTAGCATTGACATTTGCAAAGTGGCAAAGCAGCGTATGAGTTAATGTACACAGTACATGCACGAGGTAGTAGTTGATGTTGTTATAGAGGCAAAAAGTGGCATATGCAGTAAGGCACATTGGGCATCCTAAACAAGACCGGTCAGAGCACACTGTATATGTATCAGCAGCGGTGCAGATATTAGAGTAGTGTAAATGTAAACAGTAGCAATTAAATATAAGCAGTAGTAATAAAAGTAAACAGTATTAATAAATGTAAACAGAGAATGTAAACAGTACCATGACTATAGGCAGCGATGCAATACAAACATCAGTGCAAGTATGAGAAGTAGTGCAAACTGTATGAGCACATGACCGAGAGTTTAGTGAATAACCCGTCTGATGACACAGAGTCCAGTGCCAAAATCTTTGTGTTGAGTGGTAATGTGTGAGAAAGTTTTAGTGTTAAGGCAGTTCAAATGGGAGAGGGGGCAGAGCAGGCAGAGTGTTTAGCATCCTGACTGCCTGATGAACAGAGCTGTCTCTCAGTCTGCTGGTTCGAGCCTGGAGACTCCTCAGTCTCCTCCCTGATGGCAGCAGTCTGAAGCAGCTGTGTAGTGGGTGTGTGGGATCACCTGCCATGCAGAGGGCTTTCCGAGTGAGGCGTTTGCTGTGTAAGTCCTGCAGTGAGGGAAAGGAGGTGCCCACGATCTTCTCAGCTGCTCTCACAATGCGCTGGAGGCTCTTGCGGCAGGATGCAGTACATGCACCAAACCACACAGTGATGCAGCTGGTCAGGACACTTTCTATGGCACCTCTGTAGAAGGTGCTCATGATGGGGGTTGAAGCTCCAGCCCTTTTCAGCTTGCGGAGAAAGTAGAGACGCTGGTGAGCCTTCTTTGCCAGTGATGCAGTGTTCCTGCTCCAGGACAGGTCCTCTGAGACATGCACTCCCAGGAACTTGGTGCTGTCTACTCTCTCCACTGCGGTGCTGTTGATGGTCAGAGGGGCATGTTGGGCATCCCTCTTCCTGAAGTCCACAACAATCTCCTTTGTCTTCTCCACGTTGAGAGTGAGATTGTTGTGTCCGCACCACAAGGCCAGGCGGCTCACCTCGTTCCTGTAGTCCGTCTCATCGTTGTTGCTGATGAGACCCACCACTGTTGTGTCGTCCGCAAACTTGATGAAGTGGTTGGAGCTGTATGATGGTGTGCAGTCGTGTGTTAGCAGGGTGAATAGAAGGGGGCTCAGCACACATCCTTGTGGGGCCCCTGTGTTCAATGTGATGGTGCTAGATGTGTTACTCCCGACCCGCACTGTCTGTGGTCTCCCGGTCAGGAAGTCTAGCAGCCAGTTACACATTGAGGTGTTCAGCCCCAGACTGTCCAGTTTAAGGATGAGCTGTTGGGGGATGATGGTGTTGAATGCCGAGCTGAAGTCGATGAACAGCATTCTAACATAGGAGTCCTTCGTGTCCAGATGTGTGAGAGCTGTGTGAAGGGCAGAGGAGATGGCATCGTCGGTTGAGCGATTAGGTCGGTATGCAAATTGGAAGGGATCCAGGGAGGCAGGGAGGACAGATGTGATGCTTTTCATGACTAGCCGTTCAAAGCACTTCATCAGGATGGGGGTGAGTGCTACTGGGCGATAGTCATTGAGGCATGCGGGCGTTGCCTTCTTTGGGACAGGGATGATGGTGGTGGCTTTGAAACAGGTGGGGACGATGGCCTGGCTCAGTGAGATGTTAAAGATGTCCGTGAAGACCGCTGCGAGTTCCCCTGCACAGTCCTTCAGCACACGACCAGGTATGTTGTCAGGACCAGAGGCCTTCCGGGCGTTAATCTTGATGAATGATCGCCTTACGCTGTCTGAGGACAGCGTCAGCACCTGGCCATCAGGAGAGGGGGGGAGTTTATGTGCTGGTGTGCTGTTACTTGCCTCGAACCGAGCAAAGAACTCATTCAGTTCATTCAGCGCAGAGGCTGAGCTGTCACAGGTCTGGGGGGATGGTTTGTAGTTTGTGATGGTCTGTATTCCCTGCCACAGACTGCGTGTATCCCTGCTGTCCTTGAAACGGTGAGCTATTCCCATTGAGATTTGGACTCCGCCAAGTTTGTCCTTTATTGCCAATTCTGTTCATAACTTTTTTGGACAGAATTTCTAGGCGCAGCCAAGGTGTTGAAGGAATCTATTTTGGTGACCTTAGGATTGCTTCTCTGTTTCATCAGGTTGGGATCTACAGCTTTCGCTGGAGTGGTTTGCAGCCGAGTGTGACACGGCCGGGATGAGGATCATTTCCTCCAAATCCGAGGCCATGGTCTTGAGCTGGAAAAGGGTAGAGTGCCCTCTCTGGGTCGGGGAGGAGGTCCTGCCCCAAGTGGAGGAGTTTAAGTATCTTGGGATCTTGTTCACGAATGAGGGAAAAATGGAGTGTGAGATCGATAGGCGGATAGGTGCAGCATCAGTAGTGAAGCGGGCGCTGTACCAGTCTGTCGTGGTAAAGAGAAAGCTGAGTCAAAAGGCGAAGCTCTCAATTTACCAGTCGATCTACGTTCCTACACTCATCTATGAGCTTTGAGTTGTGACCGAAAGAACGAGATCACAGATACAAGCGACTGAGATGATTTTTCTCCGCAGGGTCTCTGGACTTTCCTTTAGGGATGAGGTAAGAAGCTCGGTAATCCGGTAGGGACTCTGAGTAGAGCCGCTGCTTCTCCACATCGAGAGGAGCCAGTTGAGGTGGCTCGGACATCTGGTTAGGATGCCTCCTGGACGCCTCCCTGGTGAGGTGTTCTGGGCATGTCCCACTGGGAGGAGACCCAGAGGAAGACCCAGGACACGCTGGAGGGACTATGTTTCTCAGCTGGCCTGGGAACGCCTTGGGATTCCCCTGGAGGAGCTGCTCCAAGTGGCTGGGGAGAGGGAAGCCTGGGGCTCCCTACTTAGAATGCTACCCCTGCGACCCGACCCCGGATAAGCGGAAGAAAATGGATGGATGGATGGATGGATTCCTCTCACACAAGGACTTGTCCACAGGGGCCACCCCAAACATTGAAATGAATGGTGACGTCCCGGTACACAGTTTTTCCACATATCCCAGAAAAAATATAAAAAATAGATTGTCAATAGGTCTGCAAATTTGGATAAGTCCAGAATGTGTATAAGAATGTAGCTGTAGTTTGTTTACAATGAGAACATGCAGGATCCAGGTCAGTTTGAATTTTGAACAGTTTGTCTTTGGACCAATACAACTGGTGTACCACCTTGAAATAAATTACAGCCTCTTGGACAGACTGAAGATGAATAAATGTTTTGAATAACATCAAGGTTCATGCTCAATCATCCAGGTTAAAAATCAAACAATGTTCAGTTAGGTCATCTGGACACTTTCTTTTTTTTTCTTTTTTTTCTTTTTTTTTTTTTACATGGATTTTTTACCTGGATGATTGAGCATGAACCTTGATGTCTTGAACCACTTTGGCTATGGTTGCCTGGTGTTGATGGGGGAGAGGACAGCCCCCAGAAACCAGCTTATCACCAGCAAACTGGTTGATCCACTGTTGAAGTGTGTTGCTTAGTAGGGAAAAGAGTTTGTCTGTGACTTCTCAGATGGATGAAGCCCTTCAGATGAAGGGCGAAACATCTCTCAACAACAACAAAAAAAGAAACTGTCCAGATGACTTCACTGAACACTGGGTGTTCTGAATTATCTTTCTCCAGATTGAGTCTGATATGGATTCCTCCAAGTCCGTTTCTCATTTCAGTTTAAGAGTGCAGACTGGTCTCATGGTATGAACTGAGCAGTGTATAAATTTTGCTAAAGGCCCCCTTGGTATCGGACCTACATTCCAAAATCTTACCCACAAAATGTTTAGAGGGGTACAAAGGATAACAATCAGCGTTTGATCTCACAACAAAATATTTCATCTGCAGATATAAGAAAAACTGTGACTTGTGGACATTACACTTCTGTACCAGCTGTTCAAATTAGGCAAATCAACCATCAACATAGATGTCATATAATAAATGTACACAATTCAAGTCCCAGACATGAAAGCTGCATCAGCTAATGAGGGAGTAAACAGGACATTATTTGACACAGGTGCCACAGACGCACTGCCATCTTGTGGTAGAACTCAGTACAGCAACTCAATTCAATGCAGTTTCCACTCTTCACAACCATTAAATCACTAATAAAACAAAACCATGTGATCACACCTTCATGTGTGTCACAGATGCAATCCCTCATTTACTAAAAACTGTGGAGCAGTTGATAGAGCTGTCACTTCACAGCGAGAAGGTTGCCGGATTGAAGCCCAGCCTGGGAGTTTGCATGTTCTCTCCGTGCATGCATGGGTTTTCTCCGGGTCCTCTGGTTTTCTCCCACTGACCAAAAACATGCATGTTAGGTTCAGTGGTAACTCTAAATTGTCCCTAGATGTAGTGTAAATGGCTTGTGTGTCTCTGTGTCACTTTGGTGGAGCTGTTCAGGGTGTTCCCAGCAGGGGCGTAACTTTAGGTCTAACATTGGGGGGGTTGTGATTAACAATAAACACGAAAAAATTGTACACTATACGCTTCGGTGTTTAATACGCGTCATTTTTTTTTTTTTATTGAACCAAATTTTGACAATAGTCCAAAAATATCATACAGAACAGAGTCCATTACAAGAAAGTAAAATAAAACAAAAAGCAAAAATTAAATAAAGATATAAGTAACAATGCAATAAACAATATCATACAGGGGTCAGATTATGAGACATAAAATTTTGAGAAAATAGTTCTTGTTTTTCTAAGCTTCTGATTATTCAAAGTAAGCTTTTCAATAGATGCAATGTATGTTTTTAAGTCAGATTCTTTAAAATTATTCCATGAGGGGCTTTTTTCACTCCATTTCATCTTGTGGACATAATATTTTGCTAAAATTACAATAAGATTAACTAAATATATCTCTTCTGAAGAGAAGTTTGAATTGTTGAAAATGAGCAAAATTTGTAATTTAGACAAAACAATATTTTTTCTAACTTTTGTTGTCAGGAAACGTTGTACATCTGACCAAAATAATACAACATGAGGACATTCTACAAACAAGTGTTCAATACTCTCACCTTCATTCTGACAAAAAGAGCAGTTGTTACTAACATCAGAGAAGAATCGACAAATGTTATCTTTAACTGGGTAATATCTGTGTATAACTTTGAATAAAAATTCTTTGATCTTATTGTTGAGTATATATTTATGAGGTAACAAAAAAATTCCATTCCATGTTTTTTTGCTTAAATAATCCCATCTATATTTGCATATGGGAACTGATAAAGCCTCTAAATGAGTTCTGATGAATCCATTTGTAAATTTCTTGTGCATTATGCTAGTTCCGTCAATCGAGATTGAGTCAAGTAAATACACTTCATCAAGATGTATGTTTTGCGCTAAAGACTGTAAACTTATTGGAATAGCCTTCCTGACCAAATTAAATTCACTCAGAGGAATATCTATATTATTGTGACTTAGAAACTGATCATAATTATACCACTCACCATTACTGTCGAGTAATTGGTTTACCAAATTAATATTGTTTTCAGCCCAATTATGTAAATATAATGATTTGTTTTTATGCAGTATATAAGCATTGTTCCAAATGATGCAATTATGTGGAGAGTAATTGTGATTGCATAAAAGAGCCCAACAGAGAAGAACCTGCTGATACGCGTCATCTCCACGCGACGCGTCAGCTTTGTCCTGATCAAGATGGCGGCGACAGGACCCAGCTAGTACGAAGAACTTCACAAAGAAACACGGTAAAAACAATTATTTCTTTGCGAGAAAAAATATATTACTAAGCTGACTTTATAGAAGACGTGTTCTTGAGTTTAACGAAATGTTCAAATCAGCTGGATTAAAAAAAAAAAGTTCGCTGACTTTTATGCAGGCGCCAGGCGGGTCAAACCGGACGCTTTCTTTCTTTAAATTTAGCTAAATAAACGCTTAAAAATATACAGTATTTCTTCGCTGACTTATGGGTGATAGTAGACGTACTCCTGAGTTTAACGAAATGTTCAAATCAGCTGGATTTAAAAAAAAAAAAGTTCGCTGATTTTTATGCAGGCGCCAGGCGGGTCAAACCGGAGCTTTCTTTCTTTAAATTTAGTTAAATAAACGCTTAAAAAATATATTTCTTACCTCACTACAGCAGACGGGCTCCTGAGCTGAACCAAGTGTGAAATCAGCTGGATTTAAAAATCCGCGGTGTGGTTTATGAGTGGTATCTTGCAAACAAAAACAGCTACCTGTTCATCCATAGCAGGGAGCGGGCAGCCAGAGTAATCAGTCCGACCAAAGGAGGCCTTTTTCGAACACATGCATGTAGAAACTTCTGGGCAACTTCATGAGCAGCTCCGTGACTCACGTGACTTCCTGTAGCCGGTGGGATGGGTGATACCAAATTATTTGCAGGGGAGGGGGTCAGTCCTCAGGGAGTTTGCTTAAAAACATGCAGCAATTTTACTAAAAAATTTGAATGAATAAAGAAAATCAATTATTGATGTAAGATATGTATAATGACGAAATTGGGGGGGTTGAAATGACCGGATCAAATTATTGGGGGGGTCAAAACCCCCCTAACCCCCGTGTAAATTACGCCTATGGTTCCCAGCCTGCTGGACATGGACACCAGTGACCCAGTAATGAAGAAGTGGGTAAAGATAATGGATGGATGAAAAGAAATAAATTGGACAAAGTTAAATTTAATTAAACTTTTCCAATTGTTGATGTGAAAAAAAAAACAATATGTGTAACTAAATAAACAAATAATACAATTGAAAAAGTTAATTTGTATTTTACAAATTGTTGGACAGTTGGAGGTTTAGTAGGAATGGAGAAGAACTATTGAAACTTTTCTCCTGAGACTCTCCTGAATGTACTCAGTTGTGTTCATAGTTATAAACACAAAGATGAAGAGCAGCTAGTTTTAACTCCAGACCTCTCAGAAGCTGTCTTTACGACCTCCGGTGGCTTTGGGTGACCATCAGTGAATTATGGCCTCACTTCTTGCTGTGGTTCTGCACAGATCAGCCTCTCTGGAGTCACTTTAAGATGGCGTGGCAGCTGGTCACAGCCTTCGATCCAGTGAGGCGTCTGCCACACGGTGGTCTGATCTGGTTTTGTCCTTTAAATTGATACAAGTTATTCAAAGCATTTGGCTTCTAATGTGATACTTCCTTAAAACTAATCAGACTAGTTCTGGTAGAATGTTTGATTAGGTTCTGTCCCAAATTCCTTAATGATTTTACATTAATTAGGACAGTCCAAACTGTCCTAATTAATGTAAAATCTTTAACTTTAATTTTGATTCCAAACGTCCTGTGTAAAAGTTTCCTATGTCAATCCTGACCATTACTTGTTGAATCATTAAGTGAATGTAAACATTAGAGTAATTACTTGATGCTGCTAAACCTCAGAGGATTGATCCTAAATCCTTAGTTGTTGTTGTTTGGCTGCTCTCTTCTGCAGGGGTCATCAAAGCAAATGAAATCCACTAAACATCTGGCTGGATGCCCCAGCCAGGCTCAAACCTGCGGCCTCAGAGGATTACTGACCACTGAGCTACTGCAGCCTGATTACCAAATTATTTGTGTTAGTTTTGTTTATTGTTGTTTTCATTTGATTCATCTATAATTTGGTAGCAAACGATTTCCAAGGGAATTATGGACTTTTGCTTGTTATGTGTTCTGATGAAAATTCCCTGTAATGAACAGAGTGAGACCTAATAACACAAGTGAATAAATTTAGTCAATCCGGTGACTCTTTTAATGAGAGTTTAAACAGTACCAGGGTAAGATTCAGCTTTCTTTTATCTTGCTACACTGACAAGGAAATCAGTTTTTTTGTTAGGAGTTGTGGCTGTGGCTGAGTGGTTAGAGCAGTCGTCCTCCAATGCAAGAGTTGGGGGGTTCAAATCTACCAACAGTCATATGTCGAAGTGTCCCTGGGCAAGACACTGAACCCCTTGTTGCCTCCAATGTGTGTCCCATCGGTGTATGAATGTGACCTAAAGCTCTGATTAGTCTCTTTAGAATGATTTGTTCATTTAGCTTTGTAGAGATGTAGCAGAGTGCTGTATGAATGGGTAAATGAGGCACAGATTGTGTTGTAAGGAACTTTGAATATCTCAATAAAATAGAAAGGTGCCATATAAGTATAGTGCATTTACTTTTTAGGATTTAATGTGGCCAATAAAAGTGAACAGTACAGTCATTACAGTTTCCATCCATCAATTATATTTTTCCTGCTTCTTCCATTTTGAGTCACGGGAGTCACTGGTGTCCATGGTCAGCCATCACTTTGTGAGAGGCAGGGGACATCCTGGACAGGTCTCCAGTCTATCACAGGAACACAGAGAGACAAATAACCATTCACTCCCAAAGAAATATATCTGCTGTAAAACAAACTTTCCCCATCTTTTGGTAAATGGTAAATGGAGCTTATTTATATAGCGCTTTCCAGCCCCCAGTGAGGAGCCCCAAAGCGCTTTACAATACCAGCCATCCACCCATTCATTCAGACATTCATACACCGGTAGTGGTAGCCTGCCTTGCAAGGCGCCATCCAGACCTACCGGGAGCAACTCGGGGTTAAGTGTCTTGCCCAGGGACACAACGACACATGGTGGGCGGATGCGGGATTCGAACCTCCAACCTTCCGATCAGGGGTCGACTGCCATTACCACTACACCACGGCCGCCTCCTTTTGAACTGTTTATTTTTTCTTTAAAAAGTAAAGAAAATCTTTAAAAAATGTAAACGACATTTTGCTATCTCCACTATCAGAGTTAGCTGTTCAGCTTCATCTGAACCCATGGATGAAGAGCTGAAAAGGACAAAGAAGTGCTGTCTCAGGCAGGATTTTATTGAGTGGACACACAGTGGGTTTTTCTGTGTAACAAAGAAGAGTGAATGTAAAACGCCCAGCACCCATTTCTGCTGCACCAGATCCAGTGTTCTCTGCCTGCTTCCTCCTTACTGGGGAGCAGAAAACAGCCAGCTGATGGCCATCATGATGAACAAAGAAATGAAAGACTGCCACCAAGTGGTGAGGCTGGAAGTTACAGTGAGGACAACAGTCAAGTATTTTAAAATACAGATAAACTATGTGAATGTAAACAAAATCCAGGTAGATAATTCTAACAAGCCAAAAACTTCAGAACTTTATGAAAAAACTAAAACTGATATTTTCAACAAGAGCTGGAGCTGATTAAATTTTCATTCATTCAACCTTTATTTAGGCAGGTTAATCTCATTGAGCCTCGAGGACTCATTTACAAGAGAGACCTGTCTACAAACAAAGAATGATGACAACAGCAACAGTAGAATTTCCTTGGACAATCAACAATAGACAAACATAAGAGAGAAATACAGATTTTTTTAACAAGTTAAAACAAAGATGTCAAAGTAGCAAAACAGACAGATTATAAGGTAGATGTAGAAAATCAAAAACAGGATATGTCAGCATTGGTTTTTGCCAGGATTCCAACAGATTCTTAAAGCCATTTTGAGAGGTCAAGGCCGAGAGCTTCAGATCTTTTTGTAAGATATTCCAGGAAGCAGGAGCAGAGTAGGAGAAGGCCCTTTTGCCAAGTTCAGTCCTCACTGACGGAACACTGCAGGTAATCATGTCCTGAGAGCGCACGCTGTAGCTGCACTCATGCAGAGACATGTAGGAGGAGATGTATGAAGGCAGCAGACCAAGAAGTGATTTAAAGATGAAAATGTACCAATGGAAGAGTCTGCGTGAGGTTAATGATGTCCAGTTAACCAGTGAATACAGGGTGCAGTGGTGGGTACGATAATCACAGCCAGTTATGAATCTTAGTGCACCATGATAGACAGCATCCAACATCTGTAAGGTGCTTGTAGGAGCGTTCATGTTCATGTAGATAATGTCACCGTAATCAATGGAGGGAAGGAAAGTCACAGATACAAGGTGTTTCCTAGCATTCAGTATAGACATGATCTGTTTCTGAAAAAGAAACCCAGTTTAACTTTCAGTTTCTTCACTAGGTTTTCCACGTGGAGTTTAAAAGAGAGATGCGAATCGACCAGGATACCCAAATATTTATAGGAATCAAAAAAACTCAATAGGGACACCATTTGAGGAATCAGAGGAAGAACTGCTGGGACCGACTTCCTATTTGAAAAAAGCAACCCTTTGGTTTTGTCAGCATTTAGGACAAGTTTGAGATGGAACAAATCTGACTGAATGATGTCAAAAGCAGATTGCAAAAGCTGGAAAGCCTTAGCAACTGTTTTAGCTCGACAATAAACAACTGTATCATCAGCATAGAAATGTAAGGATGCATCAGGGATGCTCTGACCTACATTACCTATGTAGATTGTAAAGAGGGTTGGTCCTAAGACTGAGCCTTGTGGTACACCATTTTTAACTGTTAAATAACTGGAAGAAGTACCGTTATGTTGAACACATTGCCTCCGATTGGAAAGATAGTTAAAAAACCCAACCAATGGTGTGATCTGAGCAGTGTTGGGAATGTTACTTTTAAAAAGTAATTAATTATAGTTACTAGTTACTTCTCCCAAAAAGTAACTGAGTTAGTAACTGGATTACTCCCCTATAAAAGTAATTAGTTACCAGGGAAAGTAATTATTGTGTGTTTGGTTGGTTTAAGTTTAGATATATCTACGAAGTAGAATTGCAAAGACAGGTACTAAACACAAAACTTTTAAGACTTACTGCACCTCAACAGAACATGACTGGTTGACATACTATACTTCAAGTTTTTTTCCTTCATTACAAAAATACAGTTTAACAAAATAATATAACAATTGTGTTTTTAGCTCTATGTACACACTGTACTGTTCAAGTGTTTTCTTAGAAATAAAAGTAAACTATTAAAATAAAAGCTTTAACTCTGTAGTGTAAAATAAAATCAAACCCTCACACAACTGGGGCCTCATGTATCAAAAACCTGCGTGGATTTCCTACTGAAAAGTGACGTACGGTGAAATCCAGAAAAGTGTCTACGCACAAAAAGATCCAGATTTATCAAACTGTGCGTACACCTGAATCCACGCACATTCCTTTTGTACATCACAATTGACGTGGAACTGAGCGCACGTGAGACACCTCCCCTGACACGCCTACATTTACATATGTTAAACAGATGCAAATTACTTCCTGCATGTGTGAAGGACATGTTTGTTTGATCCCTGCGCGATCAGAAATCATTTCTAGATTCGGGAAAATAATGAATTTAATATAATATGAGTGAGGACAAACATCCTAAGTAAGAATAGTAATAAAATGTGTTCATCATGCAAAGAACGAGTGATTGTGTGTCGGTATGCGCACCCTGCTGTGGTGCGCGAACCGGCTCATTCATTCATTCTGTGTGGAAATATTAACTTTGCGCACGAGTTTATTACCATTATTACTGTAAACACAGAGGAACTTACTTGGATGTTTGCTAGAACATAGATCTTTGTTTATGTAGATGATGTGAAGAAACGAGTCTGTGCGTCTTGGTGGAGACATTTCATGACATCACGTGATGTTGGCGTCTCCAGACGCTGCGCGCCTCCGCAGCCTTGTGCGCAGTCTGTCTGTGAAGCTTTTACTCTCCTACAAGTTATATAAGGTGTACTTTCACGTGTCATTTTGGAGAAATCTACAATAAACGCAGATAATGAAACACCTCCAGCTGCCGTGTCGACACCGGTGAGGGTGCGCGCGCGCTCCAAGCGCGACCACTCAGCCTTTGGAATCATATGGATGAGACATTCCATTGGACATGATCCGGCTTTGTGTGGACTGGACTGCACAGTCCCGATCGACCTGCAGCTCCCTCTGTGGAACAGTTTGACCGCTGCTTCTGTATGCACGCGTGATGCACGGCTCCCCAGAGCGCAGCAGTGCCAAACTGAAAAATTATTATTTCTGAAAACGGCTGATAAGCCATATCCTAGATCGGAAAATTATATCTGTTTCTAAATAAATGCTCTGCGTGTTACACTATTTATTATAACCTCCAGTAAGGCTGAATGAATCCGTTCCTGTTAAATTTATTTTTGGCACAACTTTGCGCGTCCTTTATTTCACTGCGTCATGTGGATGTAATACTTGTTAATCGTGTGTTTGGAGGGAATATTAATCATTTTCACATCATGAACAGTTAATAATAATAATAATAATAATAATAATAATGAATTCAATTTATAACGCACTTTTCATTAATGGAAATCTCAAAGTGCTACAAGGTGCAACATATTTGAATGTCAATAAGACAAATAATAAAACAATTAAAATCAACAACAGTATCAGCTAAGATCAAAAGTAGAATCATGAGGAGTAAAGTATGCTCGGTTGAAAAGAAAGGTCTTCAAGCCGCTCTTAAAGTCAACCACAGACTGTGGGGCTTCAGTTTCTCTGAAACACCTGTAAGTGTCGCCAAAGGAACAAGAACCACAGAAACGTGCGTACGCCTGCTCGGGAGCTTGCGTGGATATGTACCTGGATGCGCATATATTCACGTTCAGTTCAGTTTTGATACATACGGGGTTTTGCGTGGAAAGTGACGTGCGCAATGTTTTTGTGCGCACGCACGGTTGATACATGAGGCCCCAGGTTCTTCAAGTATTTTCTTAAAAACAAAAGAACCATTTAAACAATATGAAGTTGTGAGATGTGAATTGTGAGATGCTTCATCAGATTAGAGTTGTTTACGACGGACATAGACAAACACTTCACTCCGGGACATAATGTACACTTCACATGCACGTTCTTTCCTTTTACCTCAAGGAGAGTAAAGTAGTAGTGGCTGTATTTCCACTTTGAAAACGCCAACTTTCCCTCCAGACTTGCCCTATCTGCAGGACTTCTGCTAACTTTTCAGATTTGGAGCTGCAGCGTGTGGTTTGCGAGTGAACTGAACAACAAAACCTCTGATTGGCTTACCTCTACCTGTTACTCTACCTTAGCCAATCATCATCATCCTTTATATAATTGTTTCACCCCTCCCTCCTACCCTCACCAAGGGAAAAAAGTAAACAAACAGCTTACGAGAGCCAGAGCGGAAGACAAAATAACGTACCCCATTTAGTGGTCGTAACGGTAACGGCGTTGTACGATAGACATAGTAACTACTTAGAGTACCCGTTAATGAAAAAAATAACTCAGTTTGTAACACCGTTTATTTGTACTCCATTATTCCCATCACTGGATCTGAGAAACCGATTTCTGAGAGCTTATGACACAAGATGTTAAGATCCACAGTGTAAAAACTTTAGACAGATCTAAGAAAAGTGCAGCACAATAATCCTTAGCATCCAATGCTTCAACAACGTCATTAAGAACCTTCAGTGAAGCAGTCATTGTTCTGTTTTTCCTGAAACTAGATTGATGGAGAGGTAAAATGTTAAATGAGTCCAGATATTTTTTATTTGAGAGTTTATCAGTTTTTCTAGAACCTTGGCTAAAATGCAGAGTTTAGAGATTGGTCGATAGTTGTTCAGTGAGGTGGGGTCACCTCCCTTCAGCAAAGGAAGAACAAAGGCTGTTTTCCAAGCATCCGGAATGGAGTTTTGGCTTATGGACAGGTTAAAGATGTGGGTCACAGGGACTGTGATGATATGAGCAGCCAGCCTTAAGAAATAAGGTGGAAGTTCATCTGGACCTGCAGATTTTTTAGGATCAAGACCTTTTAACAGTTTATTTACCTCACTGACTAAGAACGGAGAAAAAGAGAAGGTGTGATTAACTGAGGATTTACTTGTGGGAGCCCTACCCTGATGCTACCCTGATGCATGCTCAATAATCCAGGTAGAAAAATCTAAAAAAGCTAAGTCTAGTCCTCTGGACATTCATAAAAAACAAAACAAAACAAAAAAGTAGAAACGTTTCGTCTTTTGTCCGAAACACTTCCTCAGTCTGAGCTGCTGTATTCAGCTCAGTCTTATAAATAGCACCCTCTCACAGTGGATCAATAATTTTGCTGCTGACAGCCAAAACCAGCTGCTCACATGATCAAGGACCATCAGCCTAACGATGGATCGTTAGCACCCTGATGGTTGTTTGCTATTCACAGAGGGCTGAGTGATACTAGCAATAACAGCATTGTAAGAGGGTGACAGTTGAACACAGAGGTATTCACCTATGTTCAGTGATGTCACTAACGCGTTACAAAGTAACGCGTTACTCTTGTCGGACCACTTTTTTCAGTAACTAGTAATCTAACGCGTTGCTATTTAAAATCCAGTAATCAGATTAAAGTTACTTTCTCCAAATTATTTTGCGTTACTTTTTTGTAATTTTCTGTTGTAATGTAATTTAATTTTATTTCCTCAATGCGTCTCCGCCGGGGAGTGATAAAAAAAAAAAAACGGAAATTCGGTCAGCTGTGGCTGTTTGAAACCTGACACTGCAGCGTGCGTGACAGTCAGGAGCTGTGAACTGAGTGTGCTTAGCTCACAGCTCCTCTCAGCTCACGGAGGAGCTGAGAGGAGGAGGAGACCACTTTCACTGCAGTTCAGTTACATTTGGAGTCGCAACACAAGCCTCAAGCAGAGAACTGCTGCGAGTCAGGAGGTCCCCCCGCCACCACCACCCCGCGACCAAAACAACAAGCTTGACTTCGGTGCAGCCCCCCCACACCTCCTGCTGTGTAGAAACTGGTGTGGCAGCTTTGAGCTGGATGGATGCAATAGGTCTTCTGGTATTTACATACAAATACATTCTTTGTTCTGGTTTCTTCTGGTATTTACGCAAACAAGCTCATCTACAGCTCCATTCAGTGTCAGGAGAACGCACAACATGCAGCCCTTTACAGAGTTCAGTAACCTGTGTGAGAACTGGGGCTTTGATTCAGAAATATATTTTTGTTATTACTTTATGGATAGAAAAAAGTATGGATATATACTGCAGTTGTTCAGCATATTGTTTTTGTACTATTAGTGCTTAGTGTATTCTTAGTTTAGAGTATTTCTTAATTCATATCTTAGAACGTATTTCTGTTTTTCTTTTACAATTTATATGTTTGTTTGGATGTAACTAAGACCCATGTGTACACAGTTTTCTAAAATAAAAATAAAAAACTCTGATTTTGATGTTAAAAGACTGTCTTTATTATATTATTTATTTTAAAAAGTATTTACAGAAATACTTTTTTGTAAAAATATTATTTGTTTAGTGAAGTCAAGAAGACACTATTTTTTATATAAAGCAAGTATTCCTTTATTCATTCAACCTTCATTTATGATGATATATCAAGAAATATTGCCTTATTTTTTATAAAAAGTATTTGTTTAATGACCTCAGACTTTTATGTTTCATAAAAACAAGTATTTATGTTTAATGAAGTCAAGAAAGACCATTTTGTTTTTGAATATTTTTATTAGTAATTATTTTATTAATACATTTACATTTTTTATGTATTGTGACAGAGAGGGTTCTTGTCAGCAGCTGCTGAAAGTAACTAAAGTAACTTAGTAATCTAACTTAGTTACTTTCCAAATCAAGTAATCAGTAACTTAACTAAGTTACTTTTCCCAAAGACTAATCAGTAACTTAACTAAGTTACTTTTTCAATGTAACTATGCCATCACTGCCTATGTTTAATGATGGATGGTTTCTTTTCACAAAGATGGCCTCCTTTATGTCACGGTTTGGTGCGGGGTGAGGGATGAGTCCCGTGGTGCTGACAGGTAGACTTACAGAGGCACGAGTTAAATCAAAACACTTTAATAAGATGAAATCAAACACTGACGTGGCAGTACAACACAATATGGACGTTCTAACTGTGGCTGGAATACTAACACTAAACATGTAGATGAGATGTACTCACAGACCAAGGAGCTGGGGTACGACACACGGAACAGGGACAATGACCCGACAATGAGACACACATGAATGCTGACTAATATATACGTCGTAATTAACGATGAACACAAACACCTGAGATGCAGACCAGAGACGTAGTGCTGACAGACCAACAGAGGAACAGACACAGGATGTAAGGCGGGAGACTGACCAACAGAGGGAGCCATCCTTACACTTTACTCCTCCCTCAAAGACGCCTCCCGACGTCCCCAAAGAACACCCCCCAAAAAAACAGGGAGGGCAAAGGGAGGAACCGTAGGGACGGTGGGTACGAGAAAACACAAAGATAGGGGACAAAACACAAGGACAACAAACCAAAAAACGACAGGAACAAGACCTGGGACAAAAGCTAAACACAAAAGCAAAACTAGAAAACTAACGAGCGCCCAAACAACGAGGCCAAGACGTCAACCTCGGGCAAGGACCCCTCAGGTGGGCGACCGGGAGACCGTCCATCGCGTAGGACCCCATCTGGTGGACGACCGAGAGGCCGTCCATCCAGCAGAGACACATCAGGCGGGCGACCCGGAGGCCGTCCATCGAGCAGGAGCCACCGTAGGTGACGAGGCCTCAGGACAGTCGAAGACAAGGGCGGGACCCACCAGGGCCCACCCAGAACAGGAGCCCCATCATTTGGCGTAGTGGCGCCAAGCCACGAGATGTCAGACGAGGCGTTGAGACGTCGAGCGGCGTTGAAACGTCGAGCGGCGTTGAGACGTCGAGCGGCGTTGAGACGTCGAGCGGCGTTGAGACGTCGAGCGGCGTTGAGACGTCGAGCGGCGTTGAGACGTCGAGCGGCGTTGAGACGTCGAGCGACGTTGAGACGTCGAGCGACGTTGAGACGTCGAGCGGTGTTGACTGAGACGTCGAGCGTTGAGATGTCGAGCGTTGAGACTTCGTCATCACGTGAGTCGGGCGAGACATCAGGCAACATCATCTCCATCGAAACCACGTCGGATGTCGAGTCAACGACCAAGGAGACATCAGACGGGACGTCTTCGGGCGTAGAGACGACAGCCGAGACGTTGTCGGGCGTTGAGACGTCAGACGAGAAGTCTTCGAGCGTTGAGACGTTGAGCGTTGAGACTTCATCATCACGTGAGTCGGGCGAGACATCAGGCAACATCATCTCCATCGAAACCACGTCGGACGTCGAGTCAACGACTAAGGAGACATCAGACGGGATGTCTTCGGGCGTAGAGACGATAGCTTAGATGTCTTCGGGCGTTGAGACGTCAGACGAGACGTCTTCGGGTGTTGAGACGTCAGACGAGACGTCTTCGGGCGTTGAGACGTCAGACGAGACGTCTTTGGGCGTTGAGACGTCAGACGAGACGTCTTCGGGCGTTGAGACGTCAGACGAGACGTCTTCGGGCGTTGAGACGTCAGACGAGACGTCTTCGGGCGTTGAGACGTCAGATGAGACGTCTTCGGGCGTTGAGACGTCAGACGAGACGTCTACGGGCGTTGAGACGTCAGACGAGACGTCTTTGGGCGTTAAGACGTCAGACGAGACATCTTCGGGCGTTGAGACCTCAGACGAGAACAGATCAGACGGGAGACCTGGACACTATCCATCAAGCCGGGGCCGGTCAGGCAGGTGGTTGAGAGGTCTTCCATCAGGCTCTTCAGACGGAAACAAGATAGGATCAGACGGGAGGCCTGGACACCATCCATCAAGCCGGGGCCCCTTAGGCAGGCGGTTGAGAGGTCGTCCATCAGGCCCTTCAGACGGAAACAAGACAGGATCAGACGGGAGGCCTGGACACCATCCATCAAGCCGGGGCCGGTCAGGCAGACGGTTGAGAGGTTGTCCATCAGGCCCTTCAGACGAAAACAAGACTGGAACAAGAGTTTCAGGTAGGTCGGTGTCCTCTGGAGCCGGAGGCAAGGCAGCGCCCTCTGGCTGCGAGAACTCTGGACAGCAGTAGATGTGGATGGCACCCTCCAGGGCCCACCCAGAACAGGTAACATGAGGGGCTCTCTCCTGAGACCCCTCTGGACAGGAAACATGAGTCGTGCAGACCTCAGCCGGAGGCAAGGCAGCACCCTCTGGCTACGAGAACTCTGGACAGCAGTAGATGTAGGTGGCACCCTCCAGGGCCCACCCAGGACAGGTAACGTGAGGGGCTCTCTCCTGAGACCCCTCTGGACAGGAAACGTGAGTCGTGCAGATCTCAGACGTTACGAGTAGACCCTCCATCTACGTGGAGGCGTCAGCAGTGAGAGGACCCTCCATCGACGTGGAGGCATCAGTGGTGAGTGGACCCTCCATCGACGTGGAGACGTCAGCGGTAAGTGGACCCTCCATCGACGTGGAGGCGTCATCGGTGAGGGGACCCTCTATCGATGTAGAGGCGTCAGCGGTGAGGGGACCCTCAATTGACTTAGAGGTGTCAACGGTGAGTGGACCCTCCGTAGGCGATGATGGTGACGCAACGTCCTCTGTGGACTATGCGGAGGTAGGACCCTCTGTAGGCGATGCTGGTGACGTAGCGTCCTTTGTAGGCAATGCTGGTGATGTAGCGCCCTCTGTAGGTGGTGCTGGAGACGCAGCATCCTCTGTGGACGATAAGGAAGCAGGACTCCTTGTAGGCGATGTGGACGTAGCACCCTCTGGTGCCACAGGCAGGAAAGCACCCTCTGGTGCCACAGGCAGAACAGCATCCTCTGGTGCCACAGGCAGGACAGCACTCTCTGGTGCCACAGGCAGGGCAACATCCTCTGGTGCCACAGACAGGGCGGCACCCTCTGGTACCACAGGCAGGGTAGCACCCTCTGGTGCCAGATGCAGGGCAACACCCTCTGGTGCCACAGGCAGGGCAGCACCCTCTGGTGCCACAGGCAGGACAGCTCCCTCTGTAGAAGTTTTGGGAGCAGTGCCCTCTGTTGCTACAGAGCACGTAGTGTCAGTGCCCTCCATCGTAGCTTTAGTCTCCTCCTGCGCTATTTTAGCCAAAGTCAAAATCTGGATGAAACCTGAGTCTAGTACAGAACAAGGACTGTTAATAATAATGTATTCAATAATAGAGTACGACTTATATTTATAATGAGGGTCCGGGATATTGACAGCAGCATAAAACAGTATTTTTATCTGCTGGAAAATGTGAGTGGCCTCCTCAGATCTCTGTCCCACAGCGACCCATGTGGTCGAGGTGGGATCTGTCCACCCTTCAGCAACGAGAGTGTGTCCTGCAGGTTGTTCCTACGTGAGTCCTGCAGGTGTGTTGTGGGGACTCTCATACCCCCCCTTCAAAGCACGTCTCCCCTGAGACGTCACAGAGCATGGGCGCGGGTACCCCTCCCTGTTTGAAATCCTCCCAGGCTTTTCAGACAGCGTGGGAGAAACAGAGGGGGGAAAGGACTGAAACCCGGAAACGTGTGACTTCGCCGGCTTCCGCCCCCTCCGGCGGCGCCGTGTTCCTAGAGCTGGAACGGGCAAGAGTTCTTCCGGGTCCGAATCCGAATCATCGTCGGACACATCCCATAGCGAGATGGCTCGTGCAGGAGTGAAGGAAGTGAACTGGTCGGAGCGGCCGTCCCGGCGCTTCCTCCTCGCTGCGACCAGCATTGGAGACGGAAGCTGTTCCGACTCGGGTCTATTGCTGCTCCAAGCGGGTTCGGTTCGAAACCCGCCAACTCGGATGACTGCAGCTTCCCTCAGAGCTGACTCAGACATCTTCTACCTCCAAGTACAGTAAGTCCGAATTACCTGTCCGCGGGACTCAAAATGGTGGGGTAATTTCTGTCACGGTTTGGTACGGGATGAGGGATGAGTCCCGTGGTGCAGACAGGTAGACTTACAGAGGCACGAGTTAAATCAAAACACTTTAATAAGATGAAATCAAACACTGACGTGGCAGCACAAAACAATACGGACGCTCTAACTGTGGCTGGAATACAAACACTAAACATGTAGACGAGATGTACTCACAGACCAAGGAGCTGGGGTACGACACACGGAACAGGGACAATGACCCGACAATGAGACACACATGAAGGCTGACTAATATACACGTCGTAATTAACGATGAACACACACACCTGAGACTCAGAGCTGACAGACCAACAGAGGAACAGACACAGGATGTAAGGCGGGAGACTGACCAACAGAGGGAGCCATCCTTACACTTTACTCCTCTCTCAAACCATTGTTCCTCTCTATCAATGATGTGAACATCTTCATCCCTGAAAGAGTGACCGCTGGCCTGGAGATGAGTGTAGACTGCAGAGTCCTGACCTGATGATGTTGCTCTTCTGTTCTGGGCCATCCTTTTGGCCAGTGGCTGTTTAGTTTCCCCGATATAAGACTGATCTCAGCCCTCCTGACACTGAACAGCATACACAATATTACTCTGTTTGTGCCGGGGACTGGATCTTTGGGATGAACCAGTCTTTGCCGTAATGTATTTTGGGGTCTAAAAGCCACTGGGACACTGTGTTTATCTGAAACTCCCGCAACATATGGAATGACCACTGGTCTGGGTTCCTTCTTTTCACCCTATGGTTGGCTGGAGTCCTGTTTGGGTTTCTTCTCTGCTTTCAGGAAGGCCCAGTTAGGATATCCACATTGCTCTAGAGCAAGGGTCACCAACATGGTGCCTGCGGGCACCCTGGTGCTCCCAAGGACCATTTGAGGAGCCATCGGACCTGTTCTAGAAATAGCACAACTCACTACTAAGCTGCATTTAAAATTTCATTTTATTCAGTTGTTATTCTTTTTTTGTATTTATATATATTTTTATAATGTCTATCTTAAAAATATAAAACTTAAAAATATGTTTATTATACTTTTTTTCAATTTATGCTTTGTTATTTCTGAAGAGTTTATCAAACTGGTTCCCTTTGTATGACTCCGTACCCACAAAGTTGCTCTCAGTTTCAAAAAGGTTGGTGACCCCTGCTCTAAAGCCTGTGTGGGATTTCTCCTTCTGCCTGGCTCCTGAGTTAGTGGGGACGCTGTCTGCTCTGTGATACAGAGTCCTGATGACTCCTAACTTGTGCTCCAAAGGGTGATGGAGTCAAACTGCAAATACTGGTCTGTGTGGTGGGTTTGCGGTACACCTCAGTTTGCAAATATCCTCTATCAGAAACTGAGACCTCACAGTCCAAGAAAGCCAACCTGCCATCTTTTACATCTTCTCATGTGAACTTGATATATTTATCCACAGAGTTGATGTGATCAGTGAAATGTTGGACTTCCTAGATTTAATTTTAACCCAGGTGTCGTCAACATACCTGAACCAATGACTTGGTGGTCTCCCTGAAAAGGATGTCAAGGCTCTCTTTTCTACCTCCTCCATGTACAGGTTGGCAACAATAGGAGAAACTGGAGACCCCATAGCACACCCATGTTTCTACCTATAATATTGCTCCCTGTGAAGTAGGTTGACTGCAGGCCCAGTTTCAAGAGTTGACACAGTTCCCTGATGCATGCTCAATAATCCAGGTAGAAAAATCTAAAAATGCTAAGTCTGGTCCTCTGGACATTCAAAAAAACAAAACAAAACAAAGCAACAAAAATAAATCTGTAGAAATGTTTCGTCTTTCATCCGAAAGACTTCCTCAATCTGAGATGCTGTATTCAGCTCAGTCTTATAAATAGCACGCTATAACAGTGGATCAACCAGTTTGCTGATGACAGCCAAAACCAGTTGCTCACATGATGGAGGACCATCAGCCTAACGATGGATCGTTAGCACCCTGATGGTTGTTTGCTATTCACAGAGGGCTGAATGAAACTAGCAATAACAGCATTGTAAGAGGGGGACAGTTGAACCCGGAGGCCTCCACCTCTGTTTAATGATGGACGGTTTCTTTTCACAAGGATGGCCTCCTTTACTCCTCTCTCCCCCTCCCCCCACCCCGCTCTCAGACACAGTTGTTCTGTGGAAAGCGTGGTCCTGCTGCTCAGAGTGGTGTCTGATTTTAGCCTTAAGGCCGAGGCAGAGCTCCGCGCTAGACCGAGCGCCGCGCCACGCCGTGTGAGCGCGGTGCGAGCGTCGCTGCACAAGCCTTTGAACGCTCGCGCGAACGCGCCAAGCTCAAATTTTACGACAGCTCACGCGCGCGCGTTGTCTCACAATGAACTGCCCGGTCACGGACTGTTTTGTATGACACACAAATGTATTAAATATCCCTTCTTCATCGCTGATCGGACTTTTCTTTTGTTTTTTTGCCAAAAGTCAAGTGATCGCTTGAAGCGGTCACCATTCACTTCCTCCTCCGATAAGGAGGAATGAATGAACTTGTCACAAGTGAACTAAACTCATGTCCAACGTGGATGTGCCAGCTTCTAAATATTTCCTGGTGTGCTTTTCTGTTGTGTGGGCTGAAGACCAGCGCTCCCTGTTTTAATTGTATTTTTAAAAACTTTTTATGAACTAATAAACACAGAAAACCGCTGCGCAACCCTCTGCCTTTTCTTCTCAGACCCGACATTCTTCTCAGACCCGACCTGTCAATCAATTCAGTAGGCGTGTCAGCAAATGACCAATCAGCGACCTCAATTTGTCCCGTAGGTAAACGCTCCGCCCTGCTTCTGCTCAAATGACGTCAAGTATTTGGAGCGAAAATGTTGGAGCTCACACGCTGCTTCACGCTGAGCTCTGCTGTGAACCCCCCATCCGTAGCACACGGGCGTGGCACTCTGATTCACGCACAGCTCTGCAAGAGCCTTTAAGGTTGGTTTATACTCCTTGTCTTATGTCCTTTACCCCCCGTTGAGTGAAAAAAGGTTGCGCAACTTCTGTCTGCTCTCCCGCTGCGATCTCCCGGTGACAGCTCGTCTTGTACATGGCCCCCAAGCAGAACTCCGAGACGCCGACGATGCGGCTCGCATCGTGTGATTGGTTCAAAGTTTGTGGGCATTTTTTTTTTT
>JBBPBX010039058.1:0-30076 GCA_038048925.1 Garcialebias charrua
TTTGGACTGTGAGGTCTCAGTTTCTGATAGAGGATATTTGCAAACTGAGGTGTACCGCAAACCCACCCACACAGACCAGTATTTACAGTTTGACTCCCATCACCCTCTGGAGCACAAGTTATGAGTCATCAGGACTCTGTATCACAGAGCAGACAGCACAGTCCATTTACCATGATGTGGTCCTGTTGGTAACATTGTGCCATGATCTTCTGCTGTCACTGTAGTGGTTCACAGCTGAGTGTAAAGTGGCTGGGATGAGAATCATCACTTTCAAATTTGAGGCCATGGTCCTCACTTGAAAAAGGGTGGATTACTCTCTTCAGCTTGAGGCTGAGGTTCTGCCTCAAGTGTTGGAGTTCAGGTATCTTGGGGGTTTGTTCAGGAGTGAGAGAAGAATGGAGCATGAGATCAACAGGCGGACTGATGCAGTAACCGTGTTTCCATCCATTTTCATTTCGAATTTTGAGCTAATTTTTGAAATCTCGCAAATATGTAAATACAAATTAATGCGAAGCAGAAGTGTTTCCATCAACTGGCTTGAATCGCATCTACCGGGCCACGCACAGCGTCATTACGTCAGACGTCAGCGTTACGCATGTCTACAGTAAACAGGAAGTAGCGGTTGAAAACAGAACCCGGCCACACATCTCGTCAAAATGGAGAGAATATTTCAGGTACCGTATTCGTCGGCGTATAAGTCGCACCGGAGTATAAGTCGCACCAACCTAATTATGCCCAATTAAATGGAAAAATCAACGTATAAGTCGCATCGGCCTATAAGTCGCACCGGCCTATAGGTCGCACCTCACGTGAACTGGTGTTTTGCCCAAAATGGACTGGCTGCCAAATTGTTTGGAAGGACTTTTGACAAGATTATCACATAAAAACTACAGTATTTTGTTTGATGTGTCTTAGTTGAACTTTTCATTAATAAATGAACATTATTTTGGACTGGCTGCCAAATTGTTTGGAAGGACTTTTGACAAGATTATCACATAAAAACTACAGTATTTTGTTTGATGTGTCTTAGTTGAACTTTTCATTAATAAATGAACATTATTTTGGACTGGCTGCCAAATTGTTTGGAAGGACTTTTGACAAGATTATCACATAAAAACTACAGTATTTTGTTTGATGTGTCTTAGTTGAACTTTTCATTAATAAATGAACATAATTTTTGTATATTTTGTGTCTTTCATCATTTATCTTTAAAGATAAACACATAAAAATATATTTTTATTAGCTGACATTACAGTAAAAAACGTGTCTCAGTTTAAAATGATGACAGAAACAGATACTGTATTTATTTTATGGTTTTTATTTATTTATTCAAAACCATTGAAGTCTTCATCTTCTGTGTCACTGCACCATTTTTGGACCAGGCAGATGTCAACAGTGTAGGTACTGTAAAGGGTTTCTTAGCGCCCATAGCGGCCGAAACTGGTACTGCACCATTTTTGGAGTTTTTGACCAAAGTCAAATTATGACCAAAATATTGGAAAAATCGACGTATAAGTCGCACCGGCCTATAAGTCGCAGGGCTTAGAAATGTAGGCAAAAAGGTGCGACTTATACGCCGGAGAATACGGTACGTGTTGCTATCGGGCAAGTTGTATTTATTCTGTCATGCCAACTAGTTTTAGCGATGTTACATGTTGTCCGGAGCGGAAACAGCTGAACGTCACGTGACGTGAATGTTCGCTACGGCAGAACTGAGTCGGCAAATCTGTTTCCATCTGTCGTTTTGCGCATCTGCTCATTTTCGAAGATCCCAAAAACCACCTCAAGCGAGCGTATAAACTTTTTGGCGAATTTGAGGAAGTAAATTCGGATTTTGCCGTTTCCATTAAGCTTTTCTGCTGCGATACTTCAAAATGCGCATCTAGAAACCTTGATGGAAACACGGCTACTGTCTTCAGTATTACAGACTCTGTGCCAGTCACTTGTTGTGAAGAGAGCTGAGCTGTAAGGCAAAGCTCTCTATTTACCAGTCAGTATATATTCCTACTAGTGGTATAATGGTACATGTGGGAGTAGTGAACCGTTTCGGTACAGCATGCTCGGTTCGATGCACGTGCATACCGTTTCGGTTATTTTTTCATTCATTAGATTTTATTAACAAGAGCTTATGCACCGTAGAACTAAAGTTCCTAAGAGTGTTTCAGCACAGCACTATTCTCTTGCAACACACGTAGCATTAGCAGCCTAGTATGCAATGAACAAGCCATCTCATTACGGTCTCATGTTTGGGAACATTATGGTTTTCTTGTTAAAAGACAAGTGCAAATCCAAAGCTGTGTGTCGACGTTGTTTCACGGAGATTGAATCTGCCACAGGCAACACGTCTAACTTGTTAACGCACTTGAAACGTCATCATCTGAATGTGAATGTCTCTTCTACAAGGAAGAAAAGTAGCTTGTTGCAAAGACCGATAACAGCAGCATTTAAACAATGTTTAATCAGGTAATTCAGATCGGTCCAAAGCAATAACACAAGCTATGGGAGTTTTTAAAGCTCTGGATCTACATCTGAATGTTGTTCATGCGCCAGCTTTAAACATATGATTAAAGTTTTTGAGCCCTGCTGACTACGACATCCCATCACGTCAACACTTCAGCCAAAAAGTTGTAGCAGCACTTTATGAAAAAGCTAAAACTGATCGTCAACAAGCCCAACCCCAGATTCAACCCCCTCCCCTCAGGTCAAGAGCCTCAGTGTCATCCTCGACACCACTTTTTTATTCTATTTTATTTTATTCAAGTTTATTTGAACAAGGACAGCACAATAAACAATGTTACATGTTAAAAACGAAGCAACTGTTGTCTTGTACACAGGTTTTCTAGCCACAGGCTAATTTGCAAACCCAGTCCTTGGTTGGACTTTTTTTTATAAAAACAGCTAAAATAAACTCTCTCCTTCACTTCACACATTAACAAGATTCAATCAAAAAAGGCGTTCAATACATAACAACTGGATTTTATTTGTAGCAAACAAGACGTTTCACTTCTTATCCGAGGAGCTTTATCAATTAGTGAGGAGACAGTGAGAGGGTGAAGTTATAACAGGATAAGCCATAGACACGCACCAACATATGTAAATTGGAAACCTAACACCCCCACATACTTGGGATAACACGTACCTGTGACCCATTCAAAGTTCAAAGTGTGTGTTTTCTGTAAGCTCTGTTTTCACACACTGAACTTTGAATGGGTCACAGGTACGTGTTATCCCAAGTATGTGGGGGTGTTAGGTTTCCAATTTACATATGTTGGTGCGTGTCTATGGCTTATCCTGTTATAACTTCGCCCTCTCACTGTCTCCTCACTAATTGATAAAGCTCCTCGGATGAGAAGCGAAACGTCTTGTTTGCTACAAATAAAGTCCAGTTGTTCTGTATTGAACGCCTTTTTTGATTTTATCATGTCCTGGACGACTGAGAATCTTCACCAGCATATCAACAAGATTACTCAGTCTGCTTATTTCTACCTCCGTAATATTAACCGTCTCCATCCTTCTCTCACACCCCGCTCCATAGCCATCCTGGTGCACAGTCTTGTGACTTCCCGTATTGATTACTGCAACTGCCTTCTCTATGGCCTCCCCAACAAATCTCTCCACAAGTTAATAATAATAGTAATAATAATGAATTCAATTTATAACGCACTTTTCATTAATGAAAATCTCAAAGTGCTACAAGGTTCAACAGATGCTGGTGAAGATTCTCAGTCGTCCAGGACATGATAAATCAAAAAGGCGTTCAATTCAAGATCAACTGGACTTTATTTGTAACAGAAGACGTTTCGCTTCTCATCCGAGAAGCTTTATCAATTCAATGAACCAGACTGTGTGTGCGTGTGGATTTATAACAGGAGTCACGCACCATCATATGTAAATTGCAAGCTGAGGTAACACATACATGTAAATTGACAGATCACACCTTAACAGTAGGGAGTTCCCTTGAAGTCTCTGACAGAAGACACAACAACTGTATGTAAATTGACAAAAAACACCTCACAGCCCAACAACAGAGGTTTCTCAACAAACTTTGCTAGTCTAATTCACAGACAAGACATCTCTGCTCCCATCCGGTGTAAAACTTTTGTGAATCAGCCCCAAAACTGAGTTGTAAGTCTTGGAAAGGTTCAACAGAATTAAATGTCAATAAAACAAGTAAAAAAACAAGTAAAATCAATAACAATATCAACTAAGATCAAAAGTAGAATCATGAGGAGGTAGAGTATGCTCGGTCGAAAAGAAAGGTCTTCAAGCCGCTCTTAAAGTCAACCACAGACTGTGGGGCTCTCAGACAGTCAGGAAGAGAGTTCCACAGGCGGGGGGCAGCCACACTGAAAGCCCGGTCTCCCATGGTCCTTAATTTGGTTCTCGGAACGTGAAGGAGATTACTGTTCTGTGACCGCAGCGACCGGGTGGATGAGTATGGAATAAGAATATCCTTCAGATAATCTGGTGAAGCTCCATGTAAGCATTGATGTGTAATGAGAGCAGTTTTGTACTGAATTCTGTAGGCGACAGGAAGCCAATGAAGGTTATGGAGAATGGGCGTAATATGTTCAAATTTACGAACTCTCAACAAGATCCTTGCTGCACTGTTTTGAATATATTGAAGTTTTTGTAGGTTTTTGGCAGGGATTCCAATAAACAGGGAGTTGCAGTAGTCGAGCCTGGAGGAGACAAAAGCATGGACGAGCTTCTCAGCATCGGAAAAAGTTAGGGATGGGCGAAGTCTGGAGATGTTTCGAAGATGGAAGAAGCAAGTTTTAAACAGAAGCTTAATGTGATTTTCAAATGTAAGATTGGAGTCCATTTTTATTCCAAGATTAGTAACAGAGGTGGAGAGGGGGATGTCTTGTCCAGAAAAGGAAAGTGTTGTTATAGGAGATGTTTGTACCTGGTGAGGGGTGCCAATCAGTATGGCCTCAGTCTTGGAGCAGTTTAATTGAAGAAAGTTCTGATTCATCCATGCCCTAATTGCCTCCAGGCAGGCAGAGAGGGCAGTGAGTGAAGATGGAGATGACAAGGTGGAAGATGAGGATGCTCCAGTCCTGATGTAAAGCTGTGTATCGTCGGCATAACAGTGAAAAGAAATGTTGAACTGATTAATAATTTGACCTAAAGGCAGCATGTAAAGGGAAAACAGCAGGGGCCCCAGAACCGACCCCTGAGGGACACCACAGGAGACACAGACTGTCTGGGACGTGGCGTTGCCAAGACTAACACATTCCAGCCTATTGGAGAGGAAAGATTTGAACCAGTCCAGGACGGTGTCGCAGAGACCGACCTCCACATGAAGACGGTGGAGGAGGACACTATGGTCCACAGTGTCGAAGGCTGCAGTGAGGTCAAGGAGGACAAGGATGGAGGGAGAGCCAGTGTCAGCAGCCAAGAGGACATCATTGGTAACCCTCAGCAATGCAGTCTCTGTACTGTGAGCTGCCCTGAATCCAGACTGGAACTTCTCATACAGGGAGTGTTGTTGTAGGTGGTCCTGCAGCTGAGCAGCAACAGCTTTTTCCAGCACTTTAGACAGAAAAGGGAGGTGTGAAATTGGGCGGTAATTAGAAAAAATGTCGGGATCCAAATTAGATTTTTTCAGAAGAGGCCTAATGATGGCAGTTTTTAGAGGCAGTGGAACATGACCAGATTGTAGAGACTGATTTATTATTTGAGTGATTAGTGGGCCTATTGCAGAGTGATTGGTTTTTATGAGAGACGAGGGGAAAGGATCCAGGGCGCAGGATGAAGGCTTCATTTTCTTGATGATGGCCTCCACCTCACTCTGAACAACTTCGTCAAAGCTGTTTAGGGTCCCAGAATGCAGACGGGTAGGTGGCACACTGAGAACAGGGAGGTTGTGGAGCTGAGATCTGATAGTGTCAACTTTGGTTTTAAAAGATGAAAGAAACAGGTCGCATTTTTGAGCAGAGTCCTCAAGAGTTTGTTTAATGGGATTAAGCAGACGAGTTACTGTGGAGAAAAGCTGTTTAGAGTTTCCAGGGCAGGTGTTAATGATGTTAGAATAATATTTGGAGCGTGCTTCTTTAAGCGAATAGGTGTACGCTTTCTGATGTTCTTTATATGCCTGCTTATGCACAGAGAGACCAGATGATTTTACACGTCTCTCAATAGCACGGCCAGTTGCCTTCATCTTGCAACTTACATCTAAAGTTACAGATGGTCCAGAACTCAGCTACCCGTGTCATCACTCAAACCTCCTACTATAACCACATCACTCCTGTCCTGCAGCAGCTCCACTGGCTCCCGGTTAAATCACGCATCATCTTCAAAATTCTACTCCTCACGTTCAAATCTATCCACAACGTTGCCCCTCCTTATCTATCTGACCTCCTACAAATCTCCATCCCATCACGCTCTCTCAGATCCTCCTCTTCGCTACATCTCCATGTACCCACTGTCCGCCTCTCCACCATGGGGAGCAGGGCCTTCACCTGCTCTTCCCCTCACCTCTGGAACGCCCTACCGCCAGACCTTCGAAACACCACCTCCCTTTCTCTGTTCAAGACTGCTCTGAAAACACATCTCTTTAGACTAGCTTATCATTAAAGGACAACACCCACCATGTTTTCAAATTGCATCGCCATTAATATTTATTAGTTTATTTAAAAATAAAACAGGAGCATGTATTTATAGTGTAGAGAAATAAAGCTAAATGTGTTATTTCATGATTTATAACAGATTTTAGCATGCAGCTCCGGGAAAATCTGCCCCTCTCCATATATGGGCATTGACATCACTAAAGTTTCCGTCTTGGAGTTATAGGCGAAGTTATAACAAGCATGCATCAACTTCTGACCAGAGAATACAACTAATAAAAACGATGTGTGGGACAAACGTCAGACTTTTACAAGTAGTTGTGTTGTGTCATTTTAATATTTCCTCAGTAATAATTGTACAACTGTCTGCTGATCAGCACAGCAGCACCACCTTCCTCCGCTGCTCAGAGGAAGAAAAAAAGCGAAACATATTTAATATTCCCTTGTTAATAAATCTGCATGTTGATTAATCCCGCGGTCACTCACTGATGTCATATTCTGAGCGTGCACCCACTTTTTATTCTCTCCCCGTGACCTGACAGCCAGGTCGGGAGTACAGAATTAAAAAGACAGCCGCAGAGGAGCTCTGAGCGCGCGTGCTCCCCGCAAGGCTGAGATACGGAGCCGAGCCCTGAGTCGGCACCACGAAGGAATGCGGAGCGGGGAGAAGACGCGCGGCTGGCTCCTCTCATGGGCAGAGGGGCAAATGTGAGAGCAGCAAAAGTTTTAACCGTAGCGCGAAGGAACTTCAAAGGTGACCAGCAGAAAGCAGCTGGGAGAAGACGCGCGGCTGGCTCCGAGGCAGCGGGCAGAGGAGTGAGTGAGAGCAGCGTTTTAACCGCAGCTGTGTTATATCTTATTAAAAAGTTCTAATAAATAAATAAAAATGGAGCGATGGTCCAGCTGTACACACAACTGCACCAGGAAATATTTAGAGATCACACATCCACGTAGGACACGATCAACTGCAGTTCTCTCATAAACCTCCATGGCGAACTCACTCCTGCCTTTTTAGGGGGAGACTTCAATGACGTGATTTCACACTTCGGCAATCTTCGGCCGGGTTTCCGGATTCATCCGGGACTCGTTTTTTTTTTTTAACGCTCGCCTGACCCAATTGCAAAAATGAAAATAGACATCATATTCTACTACAGTAATTGTCCAATGTGGTGAATTGTTACTGTCATGGTGGGTGTTGTCCTTTAACTTTACTAAATGTATTTTTATTATTTTGCATTTTATAATCCTTATGTATTTTATATTTCAATTTGTCGCTGATAATGTTTGATCTGTATTACACTGTATTGGTTTGCTAAGTGTCCTTGGATGTCCTGAAAGGCGCTTTTAAATAAAATGATTATTATTATTATAAAGCCCTGCCACATGAGCGAGAGAATATTCAACCGCCTCATATGATGATCGTGCAATAAGAGGTATTGTTATTGTATTATTGTGATCTAATTAACTTTTTAATTTAAAATTATACTGTAATCTTATTAACTCAATTTTTTATCTCTGTGTTGTTTGTAGTCTGAGGATGATAGCAGCTGATTCTTCTTCATCCACCAGATCACCTCCAGCTAAGAAGTCTGCAATGACTTAACTTGTTTAGTTGGCATATTTTCAAAATAAACATTTTGTAAGTCTTTATTTTGGCCTTTTTGTGTACTGAAAATTAACTTAGCTGAACCCTCCTTGAAACTGAACCGAACCGAAATGTGATTTTATTGTACCGTTACAACCCTAATTCCTACCCTCACCTAAGGCCATGAACTCTGGGTAGTGACAGAAAGAATGAGATTGCAGATACAGTACAGGCGGTAGAAATAAGTTTCCTCCACAGGGTAGCTGGACTCTCCCTTATGCCGGGTTCCCACCAAACGCGTCTTGAACATCAAAAACGCTCCCAATGCACCGTGTTGGCCGCTTGTCAACAGATGTCTGTTCACACCGAAGACGCGCAGTGGGAGGAGCGTCTGGCTCCTTTTCCGGTCGGGTTTGTTTTGTTTTTTTGTACACCGGGCAGATAAAATCAGCTGTTCGTGAGCCCCGTTACTACGAGTGGGTTTTCTACAAGCAGAACTGAAGCTCCGAAAGTCTTTGTTGAGATTAAAACGGGTTTTTTTTATGTTTGGGGTGATCGTACGCTCGAGTGGACAACGGCAACTGTAAAAATGCCCAGTTTCTTACCGGAGGCTGGTTTCTTCATGGAGGCTCGTTGGGTAGGTTTGAAAAGTCCAAAAAAAGTCACGTTGTCGTTGCGTCACCACATAGCAGAGTCTCTCCCGATTGGTTGCTACTGAGCGGCGAGCGACCTAAGTAGGTCAAAGTTCATTTAGTTGAACTTCGGCAGCGGCTGCTTGGATACACCGCGGGCGCGGAAAACGACTGTTGCGCACTGCCGCGCTGCTTGAACTGCTCAAAACGCGCCGTGTCACGCCTTGCCGCTCCAAGATGCGCGGCCACATAGACTTTGAATGTAAACTGGCTGCTTCGGCTGCTCGGAACGCGTTTGGTGGGAACCCGGCATTAGAGATAGGGTGAGAAGTTCAGTTATCCAGGATGCCAGGTTCCCACCGAACGCGTCTTGAGCATCAAAAACGCTCTCAATGCACGGTGTTGGCCGCTTGTCAACAGATATCTGTTCACACTGAAGATGCGTAGTCGGAGGAGCGTCTTGGTCCTTTTCCGGTCGGGTTTGTTTTGTTTTTTGTACACCGGGCAGATAAAATCAGCTGTTCGTGAGCCTCATTACTACTTGAGTGGGTTTTCTACGAGCCAAACTGCAGCTCCGAAAGTCTTTGCTGAGATTTAAAAGTTTTTTATGTTTGAGGTGATCGTACGCTCGAGCGGACAGCGGCAACTATAAAAATGCCAAGTTTCTTACCGGAAGCTGGTTTCTTCATGGAGGCTCATTGGGCTAAGTTTAAAAAGTCCAAAAAAAGTCCCGTCGTCGTTGCGTCATCACATAGCAGAGTTTCTCCCGATTGGTTGCTGCGACACGAACAGCAGCGGCGAGCAGCCAAAGTTCAAATATTTGAACTCCGTTGGCGGCTGCTTTTGGACGCGTCGCGTGCGCGGAAAAGAACTGCCGCGCTCTGCCGCGCCGCTCGAACCACTCAAAATGCACCGCGTCACGCTTCGCCGCTCCTCCACATAAACTTTCAATGTAAACCGGCCGCTTCCGCTGCCCGAAACGCGTTTGTTGGGTAGCCGGCAGGAGAGACTCGGAGTAGAACCGCTTCTCCTTCACATCAAGATGAGACAATTGAGATGGTTTGTGCATCTGGTAAGGATGCTCACTTGGCTCCCTTGGGAGGTGCTTTGGGCATGTCAGACTGGCAGGAGATCCTGGGGATGACCCAGAACGCGCTGGTGAGACTACGTCTCTCAGGTTGTTTTCACACCTGATAGCCCAGTAGATGGTTTTGTTGGGGACACAATATTCGTAACATTTGTTTACATTTGAGCTAGTGCGGTTTGCATTCACACTGCACTGTGCAGTCAAGCCAACCTGTTCGAACCAACCTGTTCCCCCACACGCCTGTGGTGGCGCTGCACCAAGAACTACTGATATAAAAATCACAAAAACCTCTTAAGAAGACACTTCTTCTTCTGGAAATAAAATAAAAACAAAGTGTTGTCAGATTTTAGCGGTTTTGGGCATTCTATTTTGTCATTTTTCAACAATGGACTCAGCATGAGCAGAAGATGAGTCAGAAGACCATGGAGAATGTTGTTTTTCACAAGCTGACGGCTCCATATGAGGTAAGAGAAATGCATGTTTGTTTACCTTGCATTGTAGTTCACTTCCTGCTTGTGGTGCAATGTCTTGTCTGCTTGCATTCACAATGTACAAGTGTTGTGTTCAAGACCACCTATCCCGAGACCAAGTCAATACCAGAGTGTACGAGACAAGACCAAGACTTTTAGGGTCTGAGACCAAGTTGAGACCAAGACCGAGGGAGGACGAGACCAAGACCTCAAATAAAATAAATAAAATATTGAGGTATTCTGCCGTCAAGAGTGTTGAACCCAAGTGCAGGAGGATGAAAGGAGGCACGCGGAAAATTATAAAGTATTTATTTTACAAAAACAAAACAAAGTAAGAGCTGACTGGGTAGCGTACTCACTAGCATACTCACTAGTAACCAGGACACAGGACGGAAGGCTGAAACACACCATAAGTACAATCCCGAGACAAAGTATTTACTTCAAAATACAACCAGAAATATGACAGATAAATGTTACCATATTTTTGGGTGCATGTTACTCGTGTGTAGAGCAATCAGTTGATGATTAATTACCAAAAAGTCAATGAATTCAAAATGAAACTCATATTTCGGATTTCCAAAAACACAACACATTTGTTCACAACCAATCAGAAACGTGTTTTCCTCCATGTTGTCTGCTGAACAGAGAAACACAGAAACAGCGTGGGGGGGGGGGGGGGAGAATCCCAGCACTCTTACAGGTCAGTGTTTAGCTGGTTTATTTGTTTTTTTGATGTATTAGTGTAAATTAGTGTGTGTGCAGAGTTTTGTAGTAGGTTTGTGGTGTGTTTGTCAGAATGAAAGGGGAAAAAACAGAGAATTTGTGAGGAAGATACTTGTTTTTTGACACATAGTGTAAATGGTGGTAAAAAACACGCATGGGAAATTGCCCAGTTTATGATGTAAAATTATATTATTATTATTCTTCTTTCGGCTTTTCCCTTTTCAGGGGTCGCCACAGCGAGTCATCCTCCTCCACCTCACTCTGTCCTCTGCATCCTCTGTCCTCACTCCAACTACCTCCATGTCCTCTCTAACTGCATCCATATATCTCCTCTTTGGTCTCCCTCTTTGTCTTTTTCCTGGCAGCTGCATTTCTAACATCCTTCTACCAATATACCCACTGTCCCTCCTCTGGACATGTCCAAACCATCTCAGTCTGGCCTCCCTAACTTTATCTCCCAGTTGTTTAACATGTGCTGTACCTCTGATGATCTCATTCCTGATCTTATCCATCCTTGTCACTCCTAAGGAGAACCTCAGCATCTTCATTTCTGCTACTTCCAGTTCTTTCTCCTGTCTTTTTGTCAATGCCACTGTCTCCAGACCATACAACATAGCTGGTCTCACCACTGTCTTGTAAACTTTTCCTTTGACCTTTGCTGACACCTTTTTGTCACAAATCACTCCTGAAACTTTTCTCCATCCACTCCATCCTGCCTGGACTCTCTTCTTCACCTCTTTACCACATTCCCCATTTTCCTGGACAGTGGACCCCAAGTACTTGAAGTCCTGCACCTTTGTGACCTCTGCTCCTTGTAGCCTCACTGTTCCACTGGCCTCCCTCTCATTCACACACATGTACTCTGTCTTACTACGGCTGACTTTCATTCCTCTTCTTTCAAGTGCATACCTCCACCTCTCCAAGTTCTCTTCCACCTGTTCCCTATTCTCACCACAGATCACAATGTCATCTGCAAACATCATAGTCCATGGGGATTCCTGCCTGACCTCATCTGTTAGTCGGTCCATCACCAGAGCAAACAAGAAGGGGCTCAGAGCCGATCCTTGATGCAATCCCACCGCCACCTTGAAGCTATCTGTCACTCCTACAGCACATCTCACCACTGTCCTGCTGTCCTCATACATGTCCTGTACCAGTCTAACATACTTATCTGCCACTCCAGATTTCCTCATGCAATACCACACCTCTTCTCTTGGCACCCTGTCATATGCTTTTTCTAAATCCACAAACACACAATGGAGTTCTTTCTGACCCTCTCTGTACTTCTCTATCAACATCCTCAAAGCAAAGATGGCATCTGTGGTGCTCTTTCTTGGCATGAAACCATACTGCTGCTCACAGATAGTCACCTCTTGTCTAAGCCTTCCTTCCACAACTCTCTCCCAGATCTTCATTGTGTGGCTCATCAACTTAATTCCCCTGTAGTTGCTACAACTCTGTACATCACCCTTGTTCTTAAAAATGGGAACCAGCACACTTCTTCTCCATTCTTCAGGCATTTTCTCACCCTCAAATATTCCATTAAATATTTGAGTCAAAAACCTCACTGCCATCTCTCCAAGACATTTCCAAACCTCCACTGGTATGTCATCAGGTCCTACTGCCTTCCCCTTCTTCATTCTTTTCAGAGCTTTCCGGACTTCACCCTCACTAATCTTTCCCACTTCCTGGTCCACAGTTTCTATTACCTCCACTCTTCTTTCTCTTTCATTCTCTTCATTCATTAGCTCCTCAAAGTAATCCTTCCATCTTCCCATCACACTCTCCTCACTTGTTAGAACATTCCCATTCCCATCTTTAATAAGCCTAACCTGCTGCACATCCTTTCCAGCCTGATCCCTCTGTCTTGCCAATCGGTACAAGTCCTTCTCGCCCTCTTTAGTGTCCAGTCTCCCATATAACTCATTGTACGCCCTCTGCTTTGCCTTAGCTACTTCCCTCTTTGCTCTATGTCCCATCTCCTTATATTCCTGTCTCCTCTCTTCAGTCCTCTCACTGTCATATTTCTTCTTGGCTAATCTCTTTCTTTGAATGGCGTCCTGCACTTCACTATTCCACCACCAGGTTTCCTTATCATCCATTCTCTGTCCAGATGACACACCAAGTACCTTCCTACCTGTCTCTCTAATTACTGTTGCTGTAGTAGCCCAGTCACTTGGAAGCTCTTTCTTACCACCCAGAGCCTTTAACAGCTCGTCTCTGAATTTCTCACAACATTCTTCCTTCTTTAGCTTCCACCATTTGGTCTTCTTCTCTGGTTTTACTCTTTTTCTCTTCTTCGCAACAACAGTCATTCTACACACAACCATCCGATGCTGTCTGGCCACGCTCTCCCCTGCTACAACCTTACAGTCTCCAATCTCTCTCAGGTTTCCTCTTCTACACAGAATGTAATCGACCTGTGTACTCCTTCCTCCACTCTTATAGGTCACTCTATGTTCCTCCCTCTTTTGGAAATAGGTATTGACTATAGCCATTTCCATTCTCTTGGCAAAATCCACCACCATCTGTCCTTCCTGGTTTCTTTCCTTGACACCAAACCTACCCATCACTTCCTCATCCCCTCTGTTTCCTTCACCAACATGTCCATTCAGGTCTGCTCCAATCACCACTCTTTCCTCCCTGGGAATACTCTCTATCACTTCATCCAAATCTTTCCAAAATTTATCTTTCTCCTCCCCATCACATCCAACCTGTGGAGCATAACCACTTACTATGTTTAGCATCAGACCTTCTACTTCTACCTTTAGACACATCACCCTATCTGACACTCTCTTCACCTCTACTACATTCTTTGCCAACTCCTCCTTCAGGACCACCCCTACTCCATTTCTCTTTCTATCCACACCATGGTAAAACAGTTTGAACCCTGCTCCAATACTGCGAGCCTTGCTGCCCTTCCACTTGGTCTCTTGGACACATAAAACATCTACCTTTCTTCTCTGCATCATGTCAGCCAGCTCTCTACCTTTGCCTGTCATTGGCCCTCATGCACGAACATGTTCGTATTTTTATCCTAAATTTCTCCTACTTTTGTTCGTACGAAGCGTTCGTACGAACATGCCACGTCAGATTCAACAAACTCTCCTATCCACAGGAAAAGTGTGTAAACGAGCTGCGTAAATTTAATGAATCCCACCTGTTCTATTCACCTGCGCGTGCTCGCGGAGAGGTCATTTACATAATTCCCACCCCTCAAAACACCATATAAGGCTACGTTTCCTGCCTCAGAGGCAAAACGTGTTCGTTCATAAAATGACAGCGAAAAGTAAAAAGAAGAACTCTACCGGTGCGGAGATTGAAGTTCTGCTCTCTGAGGTCAAGAAAAGAAAATCTGTCCTTATTAGCAGCGTCACTCATGGGAGTAAATGACTAACTAAAGCCAAAGAATGTTTGTTTATAAGAAATGTGGACCTTCAAATATACACACGACCTGGTGGCCAACTGGGTAAAGCATTGCACTGCTTATCGAGACCTCGTGGGTTCGAGTCCCACGAGGTATGAAAAAAAAAAATTTCCTCCTTTCTTTAGATTATTTATTCATTCCATATTAAAAAGACTTTATGCTTCATTTCTTGTTGTATTGTAAATAGTTTTCTTGTGTTTTTTTAATCTGGAATGAATTAAAAGGAGAAAAAAAAAAACGTTGTCCCATGTGGGACTGCTACGCAACGCTTTACTGATTGAGCTATCTGACAGCTATGACTGCGACAGGAGGAGGTCAATGTAAAGTCTGCAGTACCGAAGTCTGCGTTACCGAGACAAATTAAACTTAAATTAATTCATAATTTAAGTTGGTTTCAGTTTGAGATCTTCATATTGATATTGTAGTGTTAGAAAACGGCATTGATAACAAATTGATTTTAATTTAAATACTTTAATCCGTTAGTCATTATTACATTTAAAATTATAATTCGACTTCAAACAGAACCTATTGTCAAGAACAATTGTGGTGCGTGACTTTTTTAAACTCTAAATATTTTCTAAATAACGAAATATGAAGTTATTAGTGGAGAAATTCCGTCTGGATGACAGCAGACTGACGCTCCTAAAATATACGACAGGTCCGGACCACTCGTAAATTTTGTTCGTATCTGAAAAAAATCGTAGGATACGAAAACATTGTTGAATGCCACAAATGATCCTAAATCACTCGTACGCACAGTTTAAGAACAAATCTGTGCATACGAACGGTTCGTGCATGAGGGCCATTGTCCCCACATTTAGAGTTGCAACCCTCAGTCCTACATTCTTCACTTTCCTCCTCTCCCTCTGTCTCCTGACACGTTTTCCTCCTCGGCGTCTTCGACTAACAGTAGTACAATTTCCGCCGGCACCCTGTTTGTCAACAGCACCGGTGGCGGACGTTGTTAACCCGGGCCTCGACCGATCCGGTATGGTTTCACTTTAAAGAACTCGCATTATGGTTTTGGCAAGTGTTTTACATCGGATGCCATTCCTGACACAACCCTCACCATTTACCCGGGCTTGGGACCGGCACAAGAGATACACTGGCTTGTGCTCCCTAGTGGCTGGCTTGTAAAATTATATTATTATATTATATTAATAATAATAATTATAATAATATATAATAATATATATAATAATAATTATATAATTTTATTATATTATTATTATATTATATTATTATATTATTATATAATATAATTATTATATCATTTTACACCTTATATATTTTTTATCTTTTCATTCGCTTGTCATTTGTTGTATCACATTTTGTAAAATGAATAAACTTAAATAAATAAAAATAAATAAAAATGTATACCACTTTGTTTTTTACTAAGTTTGTACACAAGTTCTTAAAGTATACCAATGAAATTTTCATTTTAGGCTGTCAAAATGGTTCATTAAATATTTTTGTGAATTTCATAGTAAACATATCAATATTTTACTAACACGGATTTCATTTTTTTATGTTATTTTTGCTCCAATGTGATAATGCATTTTGTCAAAATGAAACAAAGACTGTAGAATCATGAAGCTGAGGTTGTGCTGAAAAAGATGATACCAAATAAGGCAAGTTAATAGTTTTATGATGAAAATATAAGGGTAAATTCAAAATTATACCAAAACGGACATTTAGACCTGCCAGGGTTTTAAGAATCAATTTTTTATCCATCCATCCATCCATCCATCCATCCATCCATCCATCCATCCATCCATCTTCTTCCGCTTATCCGGGGTCGGGTCGCGGGGGTAGCAGCCTAAGTAGGGAGGCCCAGACTTCCCTCTCCCCAGCCACTTGGAGCAGCTCCTCCGGGGGAATCCCAAGGCGTTCCCAGGCCAGCCGAGAAACATAGTCCCTCCAGCGTGTCCTGGGTCTTCCTCTGGGTCTCCTCCCGGTGGGACATGCCCGGAACACCTCACCAGGGAGGCGTCCAGGAGGCATCCTAACCAGATGCCCGAGCCACCTCAACTGGCTCCTCTCGATGTGGAGAAGCAGCGGCTCTACTCCGAGTCCCTCCCGGATGACTGAGCTTCTCACCCTATCTCTAAGGGAGAGTCCAGCCACCCTGCGGAGAAAACTCATTTCAGCCGCTTGTATCCGAGATCTTGTTCTTTCGGTCATAACCCAAAGCTCATGACCATAGATGAGGGTGGGAACGTAGATCGATCGGTAAATTGAGAGCTTTGCCTTTTGACTCAGCTCTCTCTTCACCACGACAGACCGGTACAGCGCCCGCTTCACTGCGGACGCTGCACCTATCCGCCTATCGATCTCACGCTCCAGTTTTCCCTCATTCGTGAACAAGATCCCGAGATACTTATGCCTCTTTTCCACCGCTCGGCTCGGCTCGGGTTGGATCGGCTCAGATCGGCTCAGTTCGGGTCGGGTCACATCTATATTCTGTTTCCACAGCTTTTTTGTACCCCTTCTGTGGGCGGGGTCCAGAATCCTACTCGTCTTACCACATGGTGGCAGTAGTGTTCCCTCAAGCTATTTACTAGTAGCCACCACTAGAAGAAGAACACAATAAAGGCTTTGACAGAATGTTGTGAAAGAGATGTCATGCTATAATGAGTACCTCATGAGCTGTAATCTTTAAACCCAATTCATAATCCTACCTTGTTGCCTTCTTTAAACCCATGTATTTTCCAATTTAGTATTTTTACAATAAAGATGTATTAAAAACATATTTTATTATTTATTCATTCATTCATTCAACCTTTATTTATACAGGCTAGCCTCGTTGAGTCACGGGGACTCATTTACAAGAGGGACCTGTCTCACTCACACCAAACAACCATCCACTCTCACACTCACACCTAGGGTCAATTTAGAGTCACCAATCAGCCTAACAAGCATGTTTTTTGGTCTGTGGGAGGAAACCGGAGTACCCGGAGGAAACCCACGCATGCACGGGGAGAACATGCAAACTCCACCCAGAAAGGCCCCGGACCGGGATTTGAACCGGCAACCTTCTCGCTGAGAGGCAGCAGCTCTACCAGTTGTGCCACCGTGCTGCCCAGTTATGCACAAGGTGCTTGATAAAGTTGCAAAACCATATTTGTCTGAGCTGCTTCAACCTTCCTGCCCTCCCCGTTCTCAGATCAGCTGAGCAGTTGCTGCTGACAGTCCTCAAAACTTTTTAAATCTTATTTAAAAACACACATTTATTCCTTGGCTTTTAACACGTGATCTTATATTTTATGGCATTTTAACACACCTGCAGTAAGACTGGTATATGTATTTATTTTTGTATGCTTTTTATAGTTTTTAATTAACTTGTCTTTTATGTTATTGTACAGCACTTTGGTTGCCACTTTTAATTTTTGACTTTTTTTGTATGACTTCATCCTAGAACCAAATAATTTATAACGTAATAACAGTTGAGCAGATTCTAATAATCTTTATCTTATGATTCTTTAAAGGTCAAATGCAAATGGAAAGTTCTCTTAACTTCCAGTATGGATTTAAACACTATACACACTTCACATTGTAAAATAAGTTTAGGAAATTGAATGTTCCAGAACACCACTTAAGAAAATATAACATTTAATAGGAAAAGTTTGAAGTGACAAACAGAAGTAACGAATTTCCATCTGGTGTCTCTCGGCCTTCCCTTCGAAGGTCTTCGAAGTGTTCCGCCCACCGACTCACAACATCCCGAGTTGAGGTCAGCAGCACGCCACCCCCACCATAAATGGTGTTGGTCGCGTACCTCTTTCCCCCCCTGAGACGCCGGATGGTGGACCAGAATCGCCTCGAAGCCGTACGGAAGTCATTCTCCATGGCCTCTCCGAACTCCTCCCACGCCCGAGTTTTTGCCTCAGCAACCACCCGAGCCGCATGCCGCTTGGACTGCCGGTACCTATCAGCTGCTTCCGGGGTCCCACAAGCCAAAAAGGCCCAATAGGACTCCTTCTTCAGCCTGACAGCATCCCTCACTGCCGGTGTCCACCACCGGGTTCGAGGGTTGCCACCACGACAGGCACCAACAACCTTGCGGCCACAGCTCCGATAAGCTGCCTCGACAATAGAGGCGCGGAACATGGCCCACTCAGACTCCATGTCCCCCGCCTCCCTCGGAACGTGTTCAAAGCTCTCCCGGAGGTGGGAGTTAAAGCTCCGTCTTACGGGAGACTCTGCCAGACGTTCCCAGCAGACCCTCACAATACGTTTGGGTCTGCCAGGTCTGACCGGCATCCTCCCCCACCATCGGAGCCAACTCACCACCAGGTAGTGGTCAGTTGACAGCTCCGCCCCTCTCTTCACCCGAGTGTCCAAGACATGCGGCCGCAGATCAGATGAGACGACAACAAAGTCGATCATCGAACTGCGACCTAGGGTGTCCTGGTGCCAAGAGCACATATGGACACCCTTATGCTTAAACATGGTGTTCGTTATGGACAATCCATGACGAGCACAGAAGTCCAATAACAGAACACCACTCTGGTTCAGATCAGGGGGGCCGTTCCTCCCAACCACACCCCTCCAGGTCTCACTGTCATTGCCCACGTGAGCGTTGAAGTCCCCCAGTAGAACAAGGGAGTCCCCAGGAGGCGCACTCTCCAATACCCCCTCCAAGGACTCCAAAAAGGGTGGGTAGTCTGAGCTGCCGTTTGGTGCATAGGCACAAACAACAGTCAGAGCCCGTCCCCCCACACGTAGGCGAAGGGAGGCTACCCTCTCGTTCACCGGGGTGAACCCCAACGTACAGGCACCAAGATGGGGGGCAACCAGTATGCCCACTCCTGCTCGGCGCCTCTCACCAGGGGCAACTCCAGAGTGGAAGAGTGTCCAACCCCTCTCAAGGAAACTGGTTCCAGAGCCAGAGCCATGCGTTGAGGTGAGTCCGACTATTTCTAGTCGGAACCTCTCAACCTCACACACTAGCTCAGGCTCCTTCCCCACCAGAGAGGTGACATTCCATGTCCCAATGGCCAGCTTCTGTAGCCGAGGATCAGACCGCCAGGGTCCCCGCCCTCGGCCACCACCCATCTCACATTGCACCCGACCCCTTTGGCCCCTCCCACAGGTGGTGAGCCCATGGGAAGGGGGACCCACGTCTCCTCTTCGGGCTGTGCCCGGCCGGGCTCCATGGGTAAAAGCCCGGCCACCAGGCGCTCGCCAGCGTGCCCCACCTCCGGGCCTGGCTCCAGAGTGGGGCCCCGGTGACCCGCGTCCGGGCGAGGGAAAACTTAGTCCATTTATTTCACTCATCATAGGGGTTTTTGGGCTGCACTTTGTCTGGTCCCTCACCTAGGACCTGTCTGCCTTGGGTGACCCTACTAGGGGCATGAAGCCCCTGACAGCATAGCTCCTAGGATCATTGGGACACTCAAACCCCTCCACCACGGTAAGGTGGCAGCCCAGCCCAATTTTTTAATTGGTTAAAGTGAGACTAAACCCAGGTTGAGACGGTAACTCCTCCTTCCAAAATCTCCCTGAAAATGGGCGTGTCGAGAGACAAGGAAGGGTGGAGGTAGAGTTGTGCTTTTGTTCACGCCTCCACCTGCAACAACCTAAAACAAATTAAACCTCTAGCCAACAACATACACCAAGCAACAACAAAGAATAAACATGTAGATGTATTTATCTATTCCACCCATTCCATCCAAAACCAAAGGCCTAAAACAATGAAAATGAAAAGAAAAATAAAACCGCTTGTCAGGAGTGAAATGCAGCACTTCCATATAAGGTATGCACTTCTCATCTCTGCAGGGGATTGGCTCTGCTTGAACCACCTGTGTGACATCACACATGAGCAGACATGTCACACATGAGCGTTTGCACAAATAAGAAAATTAAGGTGTAATCCACCAGTTCAACCCATAGAACTACCGTAAACACATTTTTAGACCAAATATTGCCAAATATTGCCAATTTACACAGATATGCACAATTATGTGAGAATAAACACAGCCATAGTGCTAGATAACATTTTAAACACATTCTAGGGAGTTTATCAGCTAAAAAAAGTTAATTTGGGGTTTAGTCGCACTTTAAAAAGAAAAAAGATACTAATCATACTTTTATGGTTAAAAGAGAATTTCATTTAATTGTTTCATGTGATTAAAATTAATTTCATGTACTACAGAGAATATTTGGAGTTAAAAGAAACATGCATGTGAAACTATACCGTACTGTGGTGAGAGTTGAAGATAAAAACTAAGCTATAGATGTAAGAATGGATAAGGAAAAATGGGTTATTTAGCTGTATACAATAATATCAATATTGTGTGTAGGCTAGATTTCTTTGGCTGATTAAGAAGCTGGATCAGATTACTGGATTCTCTCCGGACGGAGATGCCGAGCCTGTGCCCAGAGAAGAACTGAACATCCTTTGAAGAACCTCATTCTTTTCTCCAGATGTGAACATTCATGTGGTAACAACATGACCACTAAAGGGAAAAAAAAGAAACTGAACTTAAGAACATGTTCTTAGACTCTGGTACCCCCATTTGTCTGCCTCGGGTCTTGGGGGGCGGATCTCTGATGCTTCACGGTCACTATCGAATGTTCTATTAGAGAAGCCTTATTCATTTATGCATGCTTACAACCACACACTTATAGATGCGGGGATACACACGCAGGTATCGTATGTGGATATGTAGATGGGTATATGACTGAATATGAATGTATGTATGTAGTATATGTATGTATATATAGTATATATATATATATATATATATATATATATATATATGTATATATATATATATATATATATATGTAGTATATATATATATATATATATATATTTTTTTATATAATAATCTACTGCAAAGTCATGAATATTATGTGTCTTTTATGCATATGTGTTTTGTTGCTGTGTTCTGTCATGTACTTTGCAGGATTGCAGACGACGGTTGGGTGTGTTTGCCTTGTGCTCTTTTTGTGGATTTTTGTTTTGTGGTCTTACTTTCTGTCTTTTCCTTTCTTTCTTAAATTTTTTTTTAAAAACAAAATATATACCAGTATATAAAAAAATCATATTGGTGTGAAGAGAATGGCTGTGAGGTGGAAAGGGAGGCCATCTATAAAGGGAAAAGGAAAAAAAAAACATGTTTTGATTTTATGAAGAACTATAAGGACAATCTGGAAAAATCTGAGATCAATTGGACTGAAGTTTTTTACAAAAAAAAATGGTATATATATTATTATGCCACTTGTGTTTGTTATTGTTCTATTCAATTGTAATTTTGAATTAATTAATTTATTTATTTGTTACATCATTAATTTAGCTCATTACTGCCTCCAGTAAAAAAAAAAATTTAATCTTACCTTAATTTTTCTTGTACCCCTGCCGAACCTAGAAGCTGGTCTATGGGATATATATACTGTACTGTATATATACTGTATAAACAACAACAGATACATTATAAAGGAGCCAAGATGGTGTAGTGGTTAGGACGTTTGACTTGGGACCCGAAGGACGCGGGTTCGCGTCCCGGCCACTACACACCTTGGGGTGTCTATGAGTGCACACCTATTTCTCCAGCTCCCCGAGCGCTTTCTATGGCTGCTCACTGCACCACCTGGTAGGTGGTTGGGTTAAATGCAGAGACGAATTTCGTCTGTGTATGGGAAACATACGCAGATGACAGGAATAGACAATTATTATTATTATTATTATAAAGCAATGTAGAATACTAAAAAACATGTCTGTGTTGGATTATGCCATGAACATAGCAGATGTTTAAAGCCATTTAATCACTTTAATATCCACTTTAAAGCTAGGAATAAAAAAGAAACATGTTTTGTGTTAGCAGGATTTAATTCTAACTTTGAAACTTATCCAACATTAATAAAATGCACCGCAAGCTGCCTTTTTGGACATGCATGCATAATAAATTGTACTTGCCTATAGAGATATTACAGCTTCACATAAAATCAGTAACGATGATGACATTGGAGCGGTATCGGCCAATATGCAGATTTAGGTTTCGGGATCGGATCGGTAGTAAAAATAAAAATAAAAAAGTGGAACGGTGCATCCCTACTTTAGATGCTGTCAGCAGTGAGATAGACCGCCTGGTGTTACTACGCTCTCCAGAATGGCCTTTCTCTCTCTTCCCTACAGCTGCTTCTAATAAAGATTTCATTCTCCCCTCCAGCCCCACAAGCAGCCCTGCAGGAACAGCTAACACTATTACATCATCCTCATCTTTTGCTTGTTCTTCCCTAAACTGCTCTCTTTACTTTTTGCCATTTCTAAAAACACCTAAAAAGGACAACATTAGTGTGGTTAACAGATTAAAAGAGTTCTGGAGCATTTCTAAATGCAGAAAGCAAACAAAAAGTCTTTAACGTACTTAATATTTGGGTTTTTGGTCAACCTAAAACTAAGAATACCTCAGAAATGTAGTTTATATTACAGCAGAGAAGTTTAGTTTTGTATTTAATTATTTCTGCATTTAGGAATGGTCAAGATCCAATCCCCAATAAAATGTGCTTTAGAAGAGCTAAAAGCCAAAGTTTCGCCTGCTATCAATTTGACACACTGTTGCGGACGTACTTAGCACATTCTGGAGAGGCCAACTTGGCTGTTCCTTCTATCCCATCCTCCATTTTTTGTTTTCCCCTTTCACTCTTTCTCTCAGAACTACTTGTTATAAAGTTGTTAATAGAGGAGCAGAGTGAAGAAGGGCTGATGGCTCATTTTTTGCCTTTCTGTTGCTCAAACTAAACTAACTATGCTCTTCAGCTTTGGGGCACATACAGTACTTGTTTTATACAACCAATCTGACTATATTTAATTAAGGTTACATCATCTTAAATGTCAAGCATATTGCATCAGGTTTGATTTCACAAACCGTGGTGCACGTGACATTGTCATCTTTGGAAAACTTGTGCCTGCCACCAGAAGAAGTAGGAAAGGCAGAATTGATGTCAAAGGAAATATTTCATGGAAAGGAAGAGGAGGAAAGGATTGAGACAAATAAAGAACGGAATTTAATTGTTGCTTTACGGTCTCTTTCTCTTTGGTTTTGTCTTTGTGTCTTGCTCAGGGCCCCTGCTGCTTTCCCAAGCTGATTTCACAGTGAGGCCTTGGATTAGTGCCAAACAGGCCAACTCTGTATAAGCACGCACACACAGGCTCATGTGCAAGAATCTTCTCATGCATGTTGATCATGCACATGCTGTTGTGGTCGAAGGTTTACATACAGTACACTCATTGTGGTCATAGATGTCAAAGTATTTTAGAACTCTTGATGATTAATTTGAATGGTTCTTTTTCAGGTTGGAATGAATAAACAGACAATATGAATGACTTTTTTAATTGAGTCAAAATTCTACTTACATTCACCTTTTTTCTCCCCAAAACAATGGTGCTGAAGTTTTCTAGGTTGTCTTTGAACTTGCCAAGGCCTACCAGTTTAGTGATTAATGATAATAATAATAATAATAATAATAATAATAATTATTATTATTATTATTATTATTATTATTATTATTATTATTATTATTATTATTATTATTATTTTATTTAAAAGCGCCTTTCAGGACACCCAAGGACACTTCACAGCAAGAAACATATCACAGAGATTGTGTAAAAACAAAGTCAAAGTCAAAGTCAACTTTATTGTCAGAACTGCAATATGTACAGGACATACACAGGACCGAAATTGCGTTTCTCTCAGTCCCTCGGTGCAACAGTAACCATCTAAACACTAAACACTAAAACATTTAATACACATAAGCATAAAATAGTAAAAAAGTGTAACACTGTCCTGAGTTTTTTCATAATAGTATAAAAGTATGAAAATTTACACCAACACTGAAACACCAAACACCCCTAAAACACCAAACACCCAATGAACATAAGCATAAAATGAAATAATAAAAGTGTAATACTGTCCTGAGTTTTTGCATAGTAGTATAAAAAGTATAAAAAGTATATCTATAAAATAAACTGAAGGTTCTAGCATTGACATTTGCAAAGAGTGGCACAGCAGCATATAAGTTAATGTACACAGTATATGTATGAGGTAGTTGATGTTGGTATAGAGGCAAAGTGGCATATGCAGTGAGGCACATAAGGCACATTTGGCATCCTTAGATAAGGCTAGTCAGAGAATGCTGTATATGTATCTGCAGTAGTGTAGATAAAAGTAGTGTAAATGTAAACAGTAGTAATAAATGTAAAGCAGTAGTAATAAATGTAAACAGTATTAATAAATGTAAACAGTGAATGTAAACAGTAGTATGACTATAGGCAGTAATGTAATACAAACATTAGTGCAAATATGAGAAGTAGTGCAAACTGAATGAACACATGACCGAGAGTTTAGTGAATAACCCGTTTGATGACACAGAGTCCAGTGTTAAAAACTTTGTGTTGAGTGGTAATGTGTGAGAAAGTTTTTTGTGTTAAGGCAGTTCAAATGGGAGGGGAGGCAGAGCAGGCAGAGTGTTTAGCATTCTGACTGCCTGATGAACAGAGCTGTCTCTCAGTCTGCTGGTACGAGCCTGGAGACTCCTCAGTCTCCTCCCTGATGGCAGCAGTCTAAAGCGGCTGTGTAGTGGGTGTGTGGGATCACCTGCCATGCGGCAGGCACAGAGCAAACATCGGCTGGAATAAATTGAAATACAAAATAAATAAAAAATATAAAATATAAAAAATATAAAATTCAAAATAATATAAAATACATTTAGTAAAGTTAATGATAAGCTAGTCTAAAGAGATGTGTTTTCAGGGCTGTCTTGAACAGAGAAAGGGAGGTGGTGTTTCGAAGGTCTGGCGGTAGAGCGTTCCAGAGGTGAGGGGCAGAGCAGGTGAAGGCCCTGCTCCCCATGGTGGAGAGGCGGGCAGAGGGTACATGGAGATGTAGCGAAGAGGAGGATCTGAGAGAGCGTGATGGGATGGAGATTTGTAGGAGGTCACATAGATAAGGAGGGGCAAGGTTGTGGATAGCTTTGAACGTGAGAAGAAGAATTTTGAAGACAATACCCTGAACCATAATCCTGTCACCCTCAAATGAAAGGACATTAGTTAAGATGTTCAGAAACAACTCTGGAACCACTGATACTCAAGCCCACCATGACCTGCTGGAACACTCATGTCACCATCCACAGTGTAGCCAGTTTTACATCACTATGAACTGAGAGCGTATAGACTGAAAAAGAAGCTCCTGCTTCAAAAGTAATGCCTTCAAGTTCACCCACAAGTTGAAACTTCCACTGTGAACAAACCAAATACTTTATGGAGGAAGTTTTATAGATTAAAATTACTGGACACAGTGCCAAATTCAAATATTAAAGTGAGGTTTTCATACCTAAGAACACTGTACCAACAGTCCTTAAGCATGCTCAATAATCCAGGTAGACAAATCAGGTCCTCTGCACCTGACTCAACCTCTTGGACTGTGAGGTTTTAGTTTCTGATAGTGATGGAGGACATTTTAGCCCCTTTTCTATTAATATTGGTACGTAGAACCGGACCCTTTTTCAGAACCCTTGGCCCTGTGGTTCCAACTGGACCGAGCAGATACCAAAGCGTGACCTCAGAACACTGTCGGTCACTGATTGGTCAGGGAGGAGTCACTGGATCTTTCAGAAACTTTTCAAAACACCGATCCGCCATTTGCAATTTCTCGGAACTCATAGCAGCAGCTGGATCTATTTTAAAGATTTAAAAAATAATGACATCATCATGGTCTAATGCCAACTTGGGGCTTGGGATCCTGGCCTTGCGGGCTCTGCGGGCTCCAACCTCTGCTGGTCACCGCGGAGGATCATACGAGCTGCTGAATCGCAGAAGACCGTTGCCCGGACCCCGGCCTTACATGCTCATGAAGGACGAACCCTGAGTCCGGCAGATTGGCAGACCGGGACGGGTCTGGTGCACGAAGGGTGGAAACGATTTTAAAAAACATTTTATATATTTTTTAAAAAGCTGGAGAAAACTGTATTTTTTTTATCAGTGAAGATTTTAAAAATTAATAAACGGTACAAGCTTTATCATGAAATCCTGTTTTCACTTTAATGCCTATTAAATAATCTGTTAAAGTTAGCTCAGGTAAAAAATCATAAATGAAACAAAATTACTGGATTTCTCAGGAATATTTCCCTCGAACATGTTTAAAGAAGAGTTATTTGGCCTTTAGTTCAACTATATTCTAACCCACAGTTGTACAAATCACAAAACAATAGGGGTGCAGAAAAAAATAGATTTTTTCAAGAATCTAGATTCTTAGTCCTGGCGATTCTGAATCGATTCTAAAGGCCCATAAATCAATAAATTATTTTATTTTTTTCTGCTCCTACTCCTGAGTGCACTGCATATTTGTCTGCTCAGCCACTATAGAATTTGGCTGTGCAGGCCGCTGTACAGCAAGCTAGTTAGCCAGATAGGGCCGAACCAATCCAGTACAGTAACAGTATCGGGTTCCGATACCAGCATAATTTACGTATCGGATATTTCCGATCCAACATGCAGAGATTTCCGATCCATGATGCATGTCTGTCAGTGGTGGTTCTAGACCAGTTGTACTGGTGGGGCCAAGCTGGGGCCAGAGGTTTTGTCAGAGGGGCACGTTCAACCATGTCATGAACGGCTGCTTCTGTGAAGAACGGGCGGTGGACTCACGAGGTAGCTTGGCAAACTCAGCTTTATTGAACTACTAATAGCACGACATGTTAACGTCTCGAGTCAGCTCTGTTCATCAGGGAGTCAGGATGCTTAACACTCTGCCAGCTCTGCCCTCCCTCCCACTTGTACTGCCTTAAAGGTGCTATGTGTAACTTTCTGTAGAGGCAGAACTTAGAAATATTTTCAACAGGCAAAGCATTCTGATCCCTCCCCCTCAGAGCCATATATGGCTCTGCTCCCCCTTGCTCTGCTGAAATTCAAATTCAAGCTCTGTTTTTATTGGCTGATTCAAATTCAAGCTCTGTTTTTATTGGCTGGTTACAAACTCTGTTTTTATTGGCTGGTTAACGGCGGGTCACTCTGTGTTTTTAGTGTTTTTATAAATGCTGATAGAGAAGCAAGGGGACTATAGTTTTTTTCAGAGATTACTTTGTCTAACATCAGTCTGTCAGTAGATAGTGACAGAGTGAAGAAATATGTTAAAAATATATTGTTAGAAAAGTTACAGACTGCATTACAAAGTTACATAGTGCAGCTTTAATCACAAAAAACTTTCACACATTACCACACAACACTTTTAACACTGGACTCTGTGTCATCAAAACGAGTTATTCACTCAACTCACGGTCATGTGCTCATTCAGTTTGCACTACTTCTCATATTTGCACTGTTTGTATTACATTACTGCCTACCGTTTACATTTACTGTTGACATTTATTACTACTGTTTACATTTATTACTACTGTTTACATCTAGACTTTTTATATCTACACTACTGCTGATATACAGTATATATTCTTTTTACTAGCCTTATTGCATAATGCCACTTTGTCTCTATACCAATATCAACTACCTCATACATATACTGTGTACATTAACCCCATATGCTGCTTTGTCACTCTTTACAAATGTCAAATGCCAGAACCTTCATTTATTTTATAGATATACTTTTTATACTTTATACTTCGGGACAGTATTACACTCTATTTCATTTTTGGTGTTGGTGAAACTTTTTATACTTTTATACTACTATGGAAAACTACTATGAAAAAACTCAGGACAGTATTACACTCTATTTCATTTTATGATTATGTTTATTAAATGTTGGTGTTTTGGTGTTGGTGAAACTTTTTATACTTTTTTACTACTATGAAAAACTACTATGCAAAAAACTCAGGACAGTACTAAACTTTTATTATTTCATTTTATGCTTGTTTATTAATTGTTTAGTGTTTAAATGGTTACTGTTGCACCGAGGGACTGAGAGAGAAATGCAATTTCAATCCTGTGTATGTCCTGTACATATTGCAGTTCTGACAATAAAGTTGACTTTGACTTTGACTTTTGACTTTCATCTCGGAGAAAAAGACAGATTCGAAATCTTACTTGACTCTTGTTTTTTAAAGCAGTGATTAACCATTGTAACCAAAGAAAATAGTTTAAAAAATCTAATGAGAAAAATATAAAACATTTTACACAGTATTTGTATTGACTGAATAAAATATATTAATAAGCAAATAAAATGATAATGAAAATAACTGTTAGGTGAAGTCTTGGTTCAGTTTCTCAGTCCAAAATTATATTGGCTGCCCTACTATCACAGCAACTGTATTCTGCGATTTTGATTAATACAAAATCGCAGAATTTCATGATTTCTGGCATCATGATTTCTGGCAAACCGATCAACAAATCGGTTTGCCAGAAATCATCAAATTATGTTTGTATTCTGCATCTGTCTGTTAGCAAAATATCTTATGAACAACTGAACAGATTTTGATTAAACTTTCAAGAAATAATCACTGAATGGCTCTCTACGACTGGTTGACTTTTAAAGTACATCCAATTCAAAATGGCTGCCACAGCTAACTGAACAACACAAAATTGACTACAACTCAGTCAATTTGACAAAAAATTGAGATAAAATTTGGTGTGGTAGTAGCTGAGACTCATTCCCAAAGCATAAGCAAAGGACTTTTAGAATGCATAAGATCTTTCTTTAAAATTATAGCGTTATTTATTTAGAATCAATGGTGTTGGTCTGTTAGCAAAATATCTCATGACCCTCTGGACAGATTTTGAAAAATCTTTCAAGAAATAATAAACGGATGTTTCTTTACTGATGATTAACTTTTGAGTACAATTGAATTGAAGATGGCTGCAGCAGGCAATTGAAATAAGCCAACTCAAAAATGGTTATAATTCAGTTAATTTTACAGATATGGAGTTAAGTGATTGTTTGTTTAAAGTTATTTTATATATTCTTTTAAATAATGGGGTGATATAAGATTTTTTTCTTCTTTCTGCACTCTTTTCATTCAATGTTTTATTTTTGATGAATTTGTTTTATTTTGTCTCTTTTAAATGAATGAATAAATAAATTAAATAAAATATTAAATGGCTTTACATCTGCTAAGTTCATGGCATAAACCAACACAGACATGTTCCTGTTTTTAGTGTTTACATGGCTTTTATATGGCAAATCACTTCTTGGTCTGCTGCCCTCATACATCTCCTCCTACATGTCTTTGCGTGAGTGCAGCTACAGTGTGCGCTCTCAGGACATGATTACCTGCAGTGTTCCGTCAGTGAGGACTGAACTTGGAAAAAGGGCCTTCTCCTACTCCGCTCCTGCTTCATGGAATATCTTACAAAAAGATCTGAAGCTCTCGACCTTGACTTCTCTAAATGGTTTTCAGAATCTGTTGGAATCCTGGCAAAAACCAATGCAGATTTGTTCCTGTCTTTGATTTTATACGTCTACCTTATAATGTTTTGCTAGTTTTTTGATACTTTGTTAAAAAAAAAAAAACTTTCTTTTGTTTTTTTCTCTCTTTTGTTTTCTATTGTTTATTGTTTATTGTTTATTGTTTAAGGAAATTCTACCATTGCTGTTCATTGTTCTTTAGTTTTAGCAGGTCGCTTTCG
>JBBPBX010039059.1:0-30076 GCA_038048925.1 Garcialebias charrua
TATGTTTATTAAATGTTTTAGTGTTTTAGTGTTTAAATGTTTACTGTTGCACCGAGGGACAGAGAGGAATGCAATTTCAATCCTGTGTATGTCCTGTACATATTGCAGTTTTGACAATAAAGTTGACTTTGACTTTGATCTGTGGATGAGTGGTTAGCGCAGTCGTCATCTGATGCAAGAGTTGGGGGGTTTGATTCCACCAGCAGTCACAGGCAAGACGCTGAACCCCCCATTGCCTCCAGTGTGTCCCATCAGTGTATGAATGTGATAAAGCTCTGATTATTTCGTCTTGTATGGGAAACATACACAGATGACAGAAATGTGACATTTATTTTTATTTATTTTTATTATTATTTGTATGGATCTAATAGAGTGCTGTATGAATGGATAAATGAGGACACAGATTGTAGTGTAAAGCCTTTGAGTGTCTTGATCATATTGAAAGGTGCTTTATAAGTACAGTTCATTAACCGTTTACCATAGAAGTAGATTAATGAAATTAATATGACATGATGCTTAATTATGATTATATAATAAGTAGAATAATGTAATTATAGTAGAATTTCTAAAACCAGGCGTAAAGCTCAAACTAAAGCGAACTTTAAAGCATGCATATGTTTGGCTTTTCACATAAAATGTGTTGTAGCATCGCTTCCAACTCACCAGCTGGAACTCCCTGCGGCGATCGTAGGCGTTCTGGATGCCTTGGTCGGCCCACAGAGCCCGAATGGAAGGTAAGTAGTGCTGAAAGATTTTGGTCTCCACCATGCCGTGACCATGGGGCATTGCTGAGCGAGTGTCAAAGCCCATGACTTTGTCTCCGTGCTTCTGGTTTGTCAGGTCGCCCCATGGGATGTGCAGTTTTTCTCTAGCGTCCACCAACACCCTGATACCTGGAAGGACGAGCAGGAAAACATGTCAAGAGGTCAGGAGGACTCAGAATTTTGTCTCATTTCCAAATATTTGAGGGAAACTTCAGTACAGAACGGACCAATTTCTATAATGAACTTCAGCAGTGTCTAATGAATGTTTATTCTAAACACAAAATTATTTTATTATGAATAAATTGTGTTCAATACTTCAAAGAAAATGACCAGAAATCAGTCAGAGCAGATGTGGACAAAATATGGCCCGAGGGCAGAAAATGGCCCTGGGACAATCACCCTAATATTGTTAACTGAAACTAAAAACTTTTAAATAAGCTGATGAAAACCTGCATTTTATTAATAAAAATTAATTGATCATCTTGGACAAATGCAGCAAAACCTTTAGATTTCCGGTACAATCCAAACTTTAATTAAGTTGTGTTTCCAGAGCTAGACCCAGTGATTTTAACTTACAGTATGCTCAAGCACCCCTAAATCTTAACTCAGCACCCCTGAAAAATAAAGATACCATTAGGATTTTGTAAAGAAGCTCAGTTCTCAAACTTTAAATTCACTTTCATTGAAGAAATTTTCACCCTGGAGACTATTCATTATTCTGTAAGTGTATTCATCCTTGAATCGCCATCTTATCATGATGTAGGAGTTTTTGCGCCTGAATGATCCTAGGAGCTTTTCTGTCTGGAACAATTATATTTGCCCCTGGTAGGGTCTCCCAAGGTAGATTGGTCCTAGGTGACAGGCCAGAAAAAGAGCAATTCAGAAAACTTATATGGACAGGGGTGATAATGGACCCTTCCCTGAAACTTAACAATCATGTAAACATGATTGTTAAATCCTGTTTTTTTTTTTCAGCTGAGGTGGCTGTCTAAGCTGAAGTCCATACTATCCAAAAAGAACCTGGAAACAGTAATCCATGCTTTCATAACATCGAGGCTCGATTACTGCTATTCACTTCTGTTCGGAATCAGTCAGTCCTCCATTGCACGTCTACAGCTGGTCCAAAATGCTGCAGCTCGATTTTTAACTGGTACAGGCCATAGAGAGCACATCACACCAGTCTTGGCCTCCCTGCACTGGCTACCCATTCACCTTCGGATCCAGTTTAAAATACTCATGTATGTTTTTAAATCTCTGAACAGTTCCGCTCCACCTTATCTCACTGACCTTCTGCAGCCATATGTCCCACCGCACTCTCTGAGGTCAGCAGACCAAATGCTTCCGTCAGTCCCAGAAAGTTGTCGTAAGCTCAGAGCGGTGACAGGGCTTTCTCAGTTGCAGGTCAAAGACTGTGGAATGAGTTGCCACTGAGTGTCAGGTAGGCTCCCACACTCACAGTCCTCAAGTCTCACTTGAAAACCCACTTCTATTCTCTTGCCTTTAACACGGTGTGATTTGTTTTAATCCTCTCTGTACTATACATTGTTGGCCATTTTAGTTAGTTTCTGTTGCTATATATATCTATACAGGTAGTCCTCGACTTACGAAGAGTTCAGGACCCAAGGACCGTTTAGATGCAACTGGGACCTTGCGTACATCGTTTCGTCCCACTTCATGTATCACATGTGGTGTGTATGACAAATAAATCTCTCTGACTCTAAGGTCTATTCAAGGGTACTGGAGAAGCGAGTCCGATCGTTGGTCAAACCTCAGATCTAGGAGGAACAATACGGGTTCCATCCTGGCCGTGGAACGATGGATCAGCTCTTTACCCTCACTAGGGTCTTCGAGGAGTCATGGGAGTTTGCCCATCCAGTCGACATGTTTTATGGATTTGGAGAAGGCGTTTGAATGTGTTCCTCGGGGTACACTGTGGGGGTGCTCCGAGAGTATGGGTTTGGGGGCCTGTTGTTACAGGCTGTTCAGTACCTTTACAAGCGGTGTGAGAGTTTGGTTAGCATTGCTGGTAGTAAGTGAGACCCCTAAAGGGTGGGAGTTGGACTCCACCAGGGCAGCCCATTTTACAGATTCTGTTCATAACTTTTATGGACAGAATTTCTCGGTGCAGCCAGTGGACGGAGGGTTTCCAGTTAGGTGGCCTCAGGATTCCATCTCTGCTCTTTGCTGATGATGTGGTCCTGTTGGTGTCATCCTGCCGTGATCTTCAGCTCGCACAGGAGTGGTTCGCAGCAGAGTGTGAAGCGGCTGGGATGAGAATCAGCACCTCCAAATCTGAGGCCATGGTCCTCAACCGGAAAAGGATGGATTGTTCTCTTCTGGTCGAGGGTGAAGTTCTGGCTAAGTGGATGAGTTCAAGTATCTCGGGGTTTTGTTCACGAGTGAGGGGGAAATGAAGCGTGAGATTGACAAGAGGGACTGGTACAGCATCTGCAGTATTACAGATTCTGCACCGGTCCGTTGTGGTGAAGAGAGCTGAGCTGTATGGCAAAGCTTTCCGTTTACCGGTCGGTCTACGTTCCTTTCTCTCACCTATGGTCACGAGCTCTGTGTAATGACCGAAATAATGAGATCACGGATACAGGCGGCTGAAATGAGTTTCCTCCACAGGGTAACTGGACTCTCCCTTAGAGATAGGGTGAGAAGTTCAGTTATCAGAGAGACTCAGAGTAGAACTGCTACTCCTTCACATCGAGAGGAGCCAGTTGAGGTGGTTCGGGCATCTGGTAAGGATGCTCCCTGGGAACCTCCCTAGGGAGGTGATTCCGACTGGGATACATGTCCGACTGGAAGGAGACCCCGAGTAAGACCCAGGACTCTCTCAGTTGACCTGGGAATACCTTGGAATCCTCTTAGAAGTGCTGTAAAAGGTGGCTGTGGAAAGAGATGTCTGAGCCTCCCTGTTCAAGCTGCTGCCCCCGCAACCCGACTTTGGAATAACTGGAAGATAATGGATGTATGGATATATGGAAGTGTAGAAACTTTAATTTTTCTGAACTCAATGAATAATGGCTTTCGTTCATTTTTAAAGATGTGCTAATTTCACGTTTTAACCAACTACTACAAGTACAGTACTTACATTTGACCACTCTATGATATAGAGTACTAGTAAGAGTACTAATGACTACCATATCATGTCTTATAATTAGGCATGTAACGAGATCTCGTTGTACGAGATCTCGCAATATTAAACTCCCGCGATATCCCTCGTTGAGAGGTAACGTTGTCTCGCGAGACGCTAATGCTAGCGCTAGCAGAGCCCCTAGCAAGTCAGCATCACGGACAGCATGGCTTCGCCGGATGAAGTTGCTATAGAAGACGCCCCAACTACTGATGGAGGGTCCCGGTGCCGCAGACGCCTCTACATTGATGGAGGGTCCCGGCGCTGCCGACGCTGCCCCGAATGTAAAGACACACGCGTAAACACCGGTGTGACCGGTGTTGCCAGATAGAGTCCCACCCACCCAAAGCACTCTTTACCCGCAAAAGTCAGAAGGAAAATCGCGGTGAACAGCCCAATCTGGCAACACTGGTGAGTGACGGCTGCAGATTCGAGAGGGTACTTGGCAGATTCAGTGCTGATGCGGATATTTATGTTCAATTTTTGGAAAGTCCTGCGTGAATATCTATTTTTTTTAAACAAAGTTGAACGTTCTAAGGTCTAAGGAGATTCAATCAGTAAAATGAAGACATCAGTTGGGTTTGTAATACATGTTAAAACAGAATAAAAGCCTTTTTGCGGCATAAAACCGATCTTTGAAGTTTTCTTGAACTAATGTTAAAATCTCGTCTCGTTCTCGCGAGATCTGTGATTCGTCTCGTCTCGTCTCGTGAGTTTTGTGTATCGTTACACCCCTACTTATAATGAGTCAAACCTGTAAGTACAAGTTTAATTTGTGTCAACCTGTCATTTGTATGTTGAAGATTTCTAGCACAACAAAGTTCAACATAGCCAGGTGAAAAAAGGATTAAGATTATGTTTTAGCTCTAACTAAATTGATTGATGTTGTTAAATCTCTGCTATTGTAACCATGTCCCTCATGTCTGAGTCAAAAGATCATTGGTATTGAAACAGTATGTTAGCTTTTAAAGTGAAACTAAACCGAAATTTAACTTTTTTTAGCTGATAAACTCCCTAGAACGTGTTTAAAAGGTTTCATAGCACTATGTCTGTGTTAATTTTCATGTAATTGTTTGTATTTGTTTAAAATCGGCAATATTTGGTCTAAAAACGTGTTTACGGTAGCCCTATGGGTTGAACAGAGGTTATTGCACCTTAATTTTCGTATTGGTCATGGACTGTTCACTCTGATGTGTCTTGTACACTCTGACGTCACGAACTTGGTTCAAGCAGGGCCAATCCCCTGCAGAGATGAGACGGTCCTCGATGCAGTGCATACCTTATATGGAAGTGGTACATTTCACTCCTGAAAAGCTCTGCAACAAAGCATATTATAGTTTTCGGAATGGCACTAGTTATTTGTGTATTTTAACATATTTATTTTAAAAATATTTTTCACTTCATCGAAGCTATCTGGTTGTATTTGTTTTAATACTGTGCGATAGAGGAGCAATGCATGAATGCTTGGTTGGGTCAGTGGTGAACAATCTGGGTTGAGAATGAGATCCGGGAGACCTGGGTTCAATTCCCGGTCACGGAGAACTTTATAATATATTTTTTTAAGCCTTTTTTGTTTTGGATAGGTCAGGTGGAATAGATACATACATCTACATGTTTATTCTTTGTTGTTGCTTGGTTTATGTTGTTGGCTAGACTTTTAGTTTGTTTTAGGTTGTTTGCTGGAGGAGGCGTGAAGGCAGCAAAAAAAAAAAAACACCTCCTCCACCCTTGTCTTAGCCTGGTTTAAACCAGACCCTTGTCCTTCACTTCGCTTCGTACTAGGGTCTGGACTTTTCCCATTGAAAAACGTTTCTTGCTGGAGGCGTGGCCTCTGCTTAGGAACAAAACCATTGGATATTTTGAACAGGGAAAGCATTCTGCTCCCTCCCCTCAGAGCCACCCCCCGTGCTCTGGTGAACTTGACTGACAGCTGCTCCGCCTCTTGCAGCGTTTCTCTCGCTGCGCAAATTCTGTGTTTATATGTTATAAAACGTTTTAATACAATAAAATCAAACCATGGATCGCTGGTCCAGCTCACCAAAAGACCAGAAAATCTGCAGGGACTCGGTCAGCAACTAAAACCCGAGTTTAATTCTCGTGACAACCTGAGGCATTTCCGTGTTCATTTTACTCAGCAGGAGGGTGGAGGAGAAGGAGGTCGAGGGAGCGATTACTTGACTTTTGGGAGAAAAAAAACAAAAAACTCCAGATAAGGGATTAAGCAGGGGAAATTAATAAATTTGTGTCACATATAAAACAGTTCTGCATCGCTTTGCATCGCTTTGAATGATGCCGTGCTCTGGTGAACTTGACTGACAGCTGCTCCGCCTCTTGCAGCGTTTCTCTCGCTGCGCAAATTCTGTGTTTATGTTATAAAACGTTTTAATACAATAAAATCAAACCATGGATCGCTGGTCCAGCTCACCAAAACACCAGAAAATCTGATGGGACTCGGTCAGCAACTAAAACCCGAGTTTAATTCTCGTGACAACCTGAGGCATTTCCGTGTTCATTTTACTCAGCAGGAGGGTGGAGGAGAAGGAGGACGAGGGAGCGATTACTTAACTTTTGGGAAAAAACAAAACAAAAGAAAACTCCAGATAAGGGATTAAGAAGGGGAAATTAATAAATTTGTGTCACATATAAAACAATCCTGCATCGCTTTGCATCGCTTTGAATGAGAACATGCCGCTGCTCGCTGACTGAGCGCTGGCAGAGCCCTTTTATAGGGCTCTGCGCGCTGGGACTGGTGGGGGCGTGGGTTAGGGTCCAAAACTCCACCCCTTCTGTTCTCTGATTGGTCCGAACAAAAATCTACCGGAGAAATCCTTGTGGGTGGGTGCAGTCCCAGACTGTGCAGTGAAGGGAAATGAGAATTGAGCGGAGCTGTGCAGGAAGGCGAGGGCCAGGCTACCCTTGTCTCTCAACACGCCCATTTTGAAGGAAATTTTGAATTTGCTACGGGGGCGGAGTTAAAGCTCCAGAGGGCATTTAATAATAATAATAATAATAATTGTCTAATCTTGTCATCTGCGTATGTTTCCCATACACAGACGAAATTCGTCTCTGCATTTAACCCAACCACCTACCAGGCGGTGCAGTGAGCAGCCATAGAAGGCGCTCGGGGAGCTGGAGAAATAGGTGTGCACTCATAGACACCCCAGGATGTGTAGTGGCCGGGACGCGAACCCGCGTCCTTCGGGTCCCAAGTCAAACGCCCTAACCACTACACCATCTTGGCTGCCTCTTTAAAGGAGGAAAATAAGAGTGTAAATGAGTTTTACCCTAATTTTTGGTGCAACTACAAAAACATGATCAATACTGCTGTAACAATACAACAAATTTCTTGCAACACCTGAAAATGTCATACCATAAAACAAACACAGCAGTTCCCATATCCACAACATTTTTATTTCAATTTTACTTAGTGTGTAGAAATTTGTGATGAGTCAGGGTGATACTTTTTTTTTGACAAGGAACAAAATATTTGCTTTTCTTTTTGCCTGAGAACGTTTTGACATGTTGGAATTTCCATGCTTAATAAAAAATAAAAAAAACTACTGTAAATAAGACAAAGAAAACTAGATGAAGAACTTCAACAGGTTTACATTTCTTTTTTTCTTTTTTACTGATGTATGTACTTGGTTTAAGGGCATGGGTCACATGTATGGACAGTGTTTAATATACTATAGGGGTGAAGAATTTTTTTTTTTTTTTAATAATCTAGATTCTTAGTCCTGGCTATTCAGAATCGATTCTAACAGCCCCCAAATCGATTTTAAAACATGTTTTATTTTATATTTTTTCCACTCCTACTCCTGAGCGTACTGCATATTGCACTATGTGTCCATTCGGCTGCCGTATAATTTTGACCGTGTAGGCCACCGTACAGCAAGCCAGTTAGCCAGCTCCCTTTATCTGAATGGAGCCTGCTAGCATGAAGGAGGGGGACAGCGCGATTCAACCCACTCCGTCTTTAAAAATCATTTCAGATCCTACAATGTTCTGGGGGAAGACAGAGCTTAACAAGAGAACGGTTGTTTGCAAGAAGTGTCAAATAAAATTACGGTACAGTATTTTGGAAATACGATAAAATGCACGGAAGATGAAAGTGAACCCAGCCGACCAGCAAAGTTTGCTGCAAAGATTTATCTCTCCATCTCCTGCTATATCACAAAGGATTTACAAGCAGACAGCTCAGTGGAAGTTGAGGGGTTTATTTTTATTTTTAATACTCTGGAAGCAACGTACGTTATTCCTTCATGTAGATAAAGCTCCACACAGCTCCAGCATGAAACAAGAATAACGTGGGAGAAACTCTGATGCAGCTCAAAGGTAACTTGTTTTCTCATATTATACTAAACCTTATAGACAAGTTGTACAACGAACTTAATGTAATTTGTCTTTTAACAGGTTGGAGAGACCAGATGAGACACATCACCTGGAGACAGTTCTAAATGATAAAATGTATGGTTTATAAATTACAGTTCAGAAGAGATTTTGTGGAAACTTGCACAGGTTTTGAAATTTTGTTAAAGATTTACCAAATATGAATTAATATGGTTAAAAAGCCTGTGAAGTCTGTAGTTTATTTTGAGTTAAAAGTTAATGCACTATGGTAGGCTGAAGTCTGTTTACTTTTGTATTTATACATTGTGAATTAGTTGTCTGATGGACTGGATACCTGTCCAGGTGTCCCTCACCTCTCACACAGTGATGGTTGGACATGGACATCAGTGACCCCTGAGACTTGAAAAGGAAGAAGTGGGTAAAGATGATGGATTAATTATTTGTTCCTAGATTTTTATTTTTATTTTACTGTTTGAGAAATCCAGGCAACTAAGCTAATACTGGTAATTTAAGTTACAGAATTGTATGCACTCCTGTATTATTTGTTCCTATTTTTGGTATAAATATCAAACGATGCAAAAAATTTGATACAATAAGGAACCTAAAATTATGGTTTTAAATAAATGTTCCATTTGTTTACCGTACATTGCTGTTTAATCTTTTCAGCATAAAATGATTGTTTTAAATAAATGTTCCATTTGTTTCCATTGTTGTTTATTCTTTTCAGCTTGTCAGATATATAAATGAAGCTAAATTTATGACCATTTCAAAAAAAAATCGTTTCTGAATCGAAAATAGTTTCTGAATCAAAAAAAAATCGATTTTAAATTGAATCGTGACACCAAAAATTGGAATCGAATCGATTCGCCAGACACAGAGGTTCGCACCCCTATATAAAATGCACATTTAAAGCTCCCCTGACATCCGCTCATTCTCAATCAGTTCATCTGGACAGTTTCTTTTTAGCAGAAACGTTTCACCCTCACTCCAGAGGGCTTCCTCAGTCAGAGTAGTCCAAAGCACACTTTAAGAGTAGTCCAAAGCACACTTTAGTGTGCTTTGGACTACTCTGACTGAGGAAGCCCTCTGGAGTGAGGGTGAAACGTTTCTGCTAAAAAGAAACTGTCCAGATGAACTGATTGAGAATGAGCGGATTTGATACCTGGACTATTGAGAATTAACTTTCTCTTCTCCCCTGACATCTTTTAACTTTCCATAAAATGGCACAACATATATATATATACTGTATATTAAGATTGACCTCTGATCGTTTTTTGCTAAAACAATGTTAAATTAATGAAAATTCCTCTCAAAAATAGATTAAAATTAGCGCCGTTTGTTTTACATGGTAAATACAGATTTTCCCGTCACGTGATTATGACGTCACATCTAGAGTCGGCTCCAACGCGCACATTGAATACAATGTAGGAAGATGCAAACGCATCCGTTCAATTTAGCCATTTAAAACTTTAGATTTTAGCGGTTTGTCTTCAGAGAAGCCAAAGTTATTTCGAGTAAACAGCAGGTTATAATTTTTTTTCTGCTGCTGCTGTTTTTTGTAGACTTTTAACTTCAGGAAGTGAGCAGCTGTGTGATGAGTTACAGGAGCTGCAAGTTGAGAGGCAGAAGGAATTCTACAACATCTAAATCGTTTCCACAGCACTGAAATGGTAATATATTAGTTAATGTTTCTAATAATTATTCAACATTAATTTATAGTTTAAAAAATTAGTCCCTTTTAAAATATCTGTTAAATATTTTAATGTTTATTCTAACATACGTTCTGAAAAACATCATTCATATTTCCAGTTGAAATTTGCATGTTTACATGCACTAAATGTTCACTAAAAATAAAAATAAAATGTTTATATGTCAATCATTAAATTTAAAAATAAATTTATATCAAATAACGTCAAAAAACATAAATTTCCATAGCTGTTTTAATAAAAATATCAGTTTGTGTTTTCAGGTTTCCAGGTCTCCAGTCCATCACAGGCACACCTGGACAGGTCTCCAGTCAAGACATCTCAGCTGCATTTTTTTGACCAAACAGGATGGTTTAAATCAAACGGATTCATAAAGATGCATCTAAAAAATGTAAATTTACAACAAAATAAAAAAATCTTGATGGATAAAAATACACAAATAAAAACTAGTTAAAAATATACAAGCATTAATTTTGGCACCATATGCAGATTCTATAAGATTTCATCAAAAACAAACCTTTAACAATTTTAATAAAAAGTGAACAAGTCAAAAGGATGCTGGTTTACTTTTTTTCCTAAACATGTCACCATAAAACATTTTTTAGTTTGTAGCCTTAAAAAAGACAACACTCAAATGAAGCATCACAAAATGTTTATTCTCATAGTTTGAATGAGCTAGTTTTCACTTTAACAGCAGGGTCGTGTTCTCCCTCATCGTTTCTGTTGCTTTAGTTCTCCATAGGGCTGGGCGATATAGAAAAAATCATATATCACGATATGGACTTTTTTATATCACGATAACGATATATATCACGATATATACAACACGATGTGTGTGTGTGTGTACAGCAAAAATTTGGACCAAAGTTTTTTTATTTTATTATTTTACTACAGATAGTTACATTTATAAGAATGTGAACAAAAAGAACAAGGAAATTTGGACCAAAGTAGAAACTAGATCTACCTAAGATCTACCTTAATTCAAGGAGTACGATTATGGAATGACTTAATGCCAAATGACAAATGTTAAGGAAGCCAAATCATTCCTTGTATTTAAGAAACTGGTAAAAAATGAATTGCTAAAAAAAATATAAATGAATCTAATTTAATGTGTGATATATGTGAATTGAAAATTGACTGAGTTATTTACTTATTTTGTTATTATAGAAAATATTGTTTGAACTGTTATTAGATGAATAAGGAGCAGATTTAATAAGATTTATTCTTCATCTGCTACCTTTCATTTTATTATTTTTTTTCTATTATGAATACGTTAATTGTTGTATTTCATTTTATAAAATGAATAAACTAACAAACAAACAAACAAACAACTCCTTTTCTACTTTGGTCCAAATTTTTCCTGCAGGTGGCGGTAAAACAACAGCTGCTAATGAAACTCACGAAGAAGAAATCCGCTCTGAAGTTTGAGTAAACAAAGCAAGAAACAGAAAAGAGAAAACGTTGCGTTTGATTGCGGTTCTGTTGTGTCTCTGGTCTGTTTTGTATTGGTTAACTGGACCCGAGTTCGGACTCGGTTGGACTCTGGGTTCGTGTCCTCTGGACCCATTTTGTCTCAGAGTTTCAGCGGAGCGAAATAATGGAAGCTAACAAGGTGAGCTTCCCCCTCTTTTTGGTAAAAGTTATTCTTCTTGGGCTGCCTGTGCAGCTGTTTTCTCCTTGTTGAGATCTATGGTTGAGACACCGGCTTCATGCGCCTGCGTCTCTGTTGCTCTCGAGTTTAACCACGTAAAGCATGTGTCGCAAACCCGCGCGTGCGTCAAACATAAAGCCGCGCCGTCATCTCGCAAAACCACAATATGAAGCTTATTTGCGACAGTTATTTTTTTATTCTTATTTATCACGATAGAGACAATAGAAGGAAAGTAGCACGATAGACACGTTTCTATTGTCCCCACGATATATATCGTCATATCGCACAGCCCTAGTTCTCCATGGGCAAGAAGAGTTGAACAAAGAGACGTGTCAGCAGATTCGGATGACGTGTAGGGAGATTTGATCACATCATCCAACACCTTAAACAGAAAAGCGGGGCTTTGTTATATATGTACCAGTAATAAAGTATTTATATGATTAAAAAAAATTGGGGTGAATATCATTTATTGTTTGAATTGACAGGTTTCCAGTCCATCACAGGGACACCTGGACAGGTGTCCAGTCAAGACATCTCAGCTGCATTTTTTGGACCAAACAGGACGGATGAAATCAAACTGATTCAAACATCTAAAAGTGTTTTTGTTTAAAATAAATGTAAATTTACAACAAAATAAAAAAATATTGATGGATAAAAATACACAAATAAAAACTAGTTAAAAATTTCAGAACGTATGTTAGAATAAACATTAAAATATTTAACAGATATTTTAAAAGGGACTAATTTTTTAAACTATAAATTAATGTTGAATAATTATTAGAAACATTAACTAATATATTACCATTTCAGTGCTGTGGAAACGATTTAGATGTTGTAGAATTCCTTCTGCCTCTCAACTTGCAGCTCCTGTAACTCATCACACAGCTGCTCACTTCCTGAAGTTAAAAGTCTACAAAAAACAGCAGCAGCAGAAAAAAAATTATAACCTGCTGTTTACTCGAAATAACTTTGGCTTCTCTGAAGACAAACCGCTAAAATCTAAAGTTTTAAATGGCTAAATTGAACGGATGCGTTTGCATCTTCCTACATTGTATTCAATGTGCGCGTTGGAGCCGACTCTAGATGTGACGTCATAATCACGCGACGGGAAAATCCGTATTTACCATGTAAAAAAAAACGACGCTAATTTTAAACTATTTTTGAGAGGAATTTTCATTAATTTAACATTGTTTTAGCAAAAACGATCAGAGGTCAACCTTAATATATATATATATGTAGTGCCATTTTATGGAAAGTTAAAGACCGTGTAAAGTGAATTTCAACATTTTCTTCAATAAACATTATAAATGTCATAATTGTAATCTTGTAAATGAGTAAAAAGTCTCAAAATTGTAGCTCAATTAATTTTGGAGTTATAGAGCAAACTGTGTATAAAGATATGTCTGTTTCAGGATTTTTTAGGCGTGGTTTAAACGGGACCGCGTTTCGTCACGCGGTCCTCATTAGTATAGCCCCCACCCCCTGCAGCTCCAGCCGTATAAATGCGTTCTTCGCCTCGGTGGAGCCGTTCACTCGCGAATCGCAGATAGCATCAGATAGCAATAGCATAGATATTTTGTTCATTGTTAGCTAGCTAATCAATTATGCCTCGTTCGTGCATCTTCCCTGGATGTCGCAATGGTCAGGGCACCCGTACAAATCATAACGTGTTTTTATACCGCGTGGTTTTATACCGAGTATCTGTAATGCCTGGATAGGTCAATGGATAAAGCGCTTGCCTTCCGTCCCAAAGCCCACAGGTTCAATTCCCGCATGGTACAACTTTTTTTTTTTTTATTCATTCCAGATTAAAAACACATAAGAAAACTATTTACAAAAACAGCGCAACTCTTGGAAAAAGTCGCTGCTGTTACAGACATAACTCATAAAAACAGAGCAGGTTTACTGGCTCTGCTGCCTGCCTCTCCACACAGTCAGCTCAGGGGGCAGGACACGAGCGCAGCTGCGCTGAAACCACGCCCACGCACTGACACGCCCGCAGCGTTCCAGGGCAAGGCAAAATCATGTTTTTTCATGCTTTTGAGACTTAATTTTATTAGGTAAACAATGTTTTTAATCAGTCAGATTTATATGGGTGATTAATAACACATATTTATGCCATGTGACAAACTAAAAATACACATTTAATTTCACTTTACACGGTCTTTAAAAGATGATGTCAGGGGAGCTTCAAGCTGTACTGTATTAACACCTGTGAAATACTTATACAAATTCATCATACTTGCAGTTTTATTCTAACATGTTGTTGTTGTTGTTGTCTACTACTTTTCTTTGGACCTTGTAAATATTGTATTTCTTTTTCACTTTTTTGGTACTTTATTTTGTACCCTTATTACATGCTTTAGTATTTCTTGTTTGCTTGTTTTTTATTTTATTTATTATTTTCTATATAGTGAGTCATATTGGTTCTTTTCATCCTGAATATTTCATTGCATCATTAACCTTGTGTTAACCTGCATATGACAAATAAACAACATAACGTAACGTAACTTTCTGTACGTTTTGTCCACAGCTTCATCATGTTTCCACTGCCCTGCTGTTGTTACATCCTATCCATCCTTCCACTTGTTAATTTATTTCACACACTTTTCCTTTTCGAGTCGTGGGGAGTTCGAGTCGTGGGGAGCTAGAGTCTATTTCCATATGAGAAATTAATGAATTTGTCATGAGATAATTAAAATCAGGTCAAGCATGGCTGCAGGAGGTTCTGGAGATTTCCTGGTGGGCTGGTCTGATTTGTGGGCTGCAGCGTTCCCTTTTTTATTTATTTATTTATTAGAACTTTTTATTAACAACATACAGTGTAAACACGGAAAACTGCTGTGGTTGGGGCTTCCAGCTCTCTTTTTTTTGTGACCTGTCAATCGTAGGAGTGTCAGCAAATGACCAATCGGCAAACTCAATTTGTCCCAAAGGTAAACGCCCTTACCTACAGAGCTGGTCTGCAGCCGCTCAGGATAGACGCTCAAGTATGAAGTCTCAACCCTCTGCGGACAGTACACGCAGAGTCCACGCGGAGGAAGTTTAGCCCAATACACTGGGTACTTTACAGTAATCCAGCAGAGATATGACAAAGGCATGAATTACCGGTACAGTACAGTATCCATCTGCTGTACTGTCTCCAGCTGCTGTTGTGTGAGGATGGGCTTTACCTTAGCCAGCTGTCTGAGGTGATGAAAATTGGTCTTGACCACCGCTCCAATCTGGGAATCTAATTTAAAAGCTCTGTCCATTTTAAAACCCAATTTAGAAACGGTTCTCTTAACATGTGGTGCCAGAGGGCCTAGATCAACAGGGCAAGGTTCACAGGAGCCACTAGGACCAAACACCATCAATTGTTTTTGTTTTTTCATTCAAATTTAAAAAGTTTAAAGACATCCAGGCTTTGATGTCTTCAAGACACAACAGAAGTGGCCTAAGTGAGGGAGCATCTTTCTTTTTTAGTGGCATATAGATCTGATTATTGTCAGCATAACAGTGAAAAAAGATCCAATGCTTGCAGAGGACTGATCCCAAAGGAAGCAGGTAAAGGGAGAAAAGCAGGGGACCTAAAATAAAGCCATGTGGAACCAAAAACAAAAAAGAGCAGTGGAGGATTCAGAACCATGTTGACACACACGGTTCTGTCTGATTTAACCTTTTTTGTTATCTACCTGGATGATTGAGCCATCCATGAACTTTTACCTGCTTATTTCATTTTGGGTCACGGGGGGTCACCAGTGCCCATGTCCAGCAATCACTGTGCGAGGGGGGGGGGGGACAAACCCTGGACAGGTCTCCAGTTCATCACAGAGACACAGAGACAAACGAGACAAACAACCATTCACTCTCTCACTCACACCTAGGGTCAATTTAGAGTTATCAATCAGCCTAACGCGCATGTTTTTGGTCTGTAGGAGGAAACCGGACTACCTGGAGAAAACCCACGCATACAGAGAGAACATGCAAACTCCACCCAGAAAGGCCCCCGGACTAGGATTTGAACCAGCAACCTTCTTGTTGAGAGGCAGCAGCTTTACCAGTTGTGCCACCGCGCTGCTCATGATTGAGCTTACAAACCCTTTCTTTTTTTAGTCTGCCAGATATGACCTAAACCAGCTCAGTGCAGTACCACAAATACCCACTTGTTGCTGTAAGCGTGATATTAAAATGTGTAAAACTGTGTCAAGGCAGCAGTTAGGTTGAGCAGGACTGGAACCATATGTTCACCAAAATCATTGGCCAGGAATCATGGTTCTATTATAAGACACCATAATGTCAACTTTCATTTTTATGCAGATGATTTGTAGATCTATTTGTGGGGGAGTGGTGGAGCAGTGGTTAGAGACGGTGGGTCTGTGATCGGAAGATCGCCGGGTCAAGCCCCGGTACAGACAACATCAAAAAATGTGGGTGGAAAAAGGTGAAACACCCACACCTGCCTCCACCCTCATTCGCCCCACTCTGGGCCCCTGAGCAAGGCCCTTAAGCCTGGTTTATGGTTGACGCGTCGCATAGGGCGCGAGAGAGCGCACGGCCAAAGTGACGCAATCGCATAGTCCCCGCCCCCGCGCTTTGGCCCCGCGCGTCGGTTTGGCGCGTGTCGCGCACCTCCAAATTTTTGAAACTCCGCAAGCCTAGTGCGCGCCGAATTGATTGACAGCTCGGGTGTGGACCTCACCGACAGCCTTCACGCTCTTCACGCCAGAGCCTGCAGCTGTCTGCGCCGCTGTGGTCGTGGAAACGGCGTCGCGACGCATGGAGGAATGTTTTTTATGTGATACAAATGTATTAAATTCCCCGAGCGAGCAGAAAGCCATTTGTTTTTGTTGTGTGATTTCAAACAGTTCTTCTTCTACTGTAGATTTCTTCTTCTACACCTTTCTTGCAACATATGCACAGGTTTTAGAGGGTACTGTCACCTGCTGGTCCGTAAAAGAACAGCACTTTGCCATGCGCCACCGTGCGACACTATAAACGCATGAAGCCGCACGGCTGAGTGCGCGTGCAGGCCGCGCGCTCCAGCTTGCGGACCAAAGCGCGACTATAGCCGAGCCTTTAACCCCCTCCATCTGCTCCCCAACAGGTCTCTCTTGAAAATTAGTTCTCGTGGCTCAATGAGACTACCTGAATAAATAAAGGGTAAATGAAAAAAAAATTACCATTAAGGCCTGGATCCAGTAACCCAATGTTTTCTCTCTTTGACTGCATCTCTGCAATCAAACATTGGCTAAATAAGAACTTCCTGTTTTTAAATGACAATAAAACAGAATGGATTTTATTTGGTAACAAAGATGCAACTGACCTGGGAAATTTGAATATTAACTTCAGTGACAGTAACCGTGTTTCCATCCATTTTCATCTCGAATTTTGAGCTAATTTTTGAAATCTCGCAAATATGTAAATACAAATTAATGCGAAGCAGAAGTGTTTCCATCTGCTGACTTGTAAGCGCATCTACCAAGCCACGCACAGCGTCATTACGTCAGACGTCAGCGTCATTACGTCAGACGTCAGCACTGCGCATGTCTACAGTAAACAGGAAGTAGCGGTTGAAAACAGAACCCGGCCACACATCTCGTCAAAATGGAGAGAATATTTCAGGTACGTGTTGCTATCGGGCAAGTTGTATTTATTCTGTCATGCAAACTAGTTTTAGCGATGTTACATGTTGTCCGGAGCGGAAACAGCTGAACGTCACGTGACGTGAATGTTCGCTACGGCAGAACTGAGTCGGAAAATCTGTTTCCATCTGTCGTTTTGCGCATCTGCTCATTTTCGAAGATCCCAAAAACCACCTCAAGCGAGCGTATAAACTTTTTGGCGAAGTTGAGGAAGTAAATTCGGATTTTGCCGTTTCCATTAAGCTTTTCTGCTGCGATACTTCAAAATGCGCAGCTAGAAACCTTGATGGAAACACGGCTACGGTGAAAAACGTTTGAGTGACCTTTGATAAGGTTTTACACTTCGACAAACATATCACCCCTTTTGTCCGGTCTGGATTTATTTATTTACGCCTTTTAGAAAAAGGTCAAGCCCTTTTTAAACCGTTGCGACTTGGAGAAGGCTGTTCATGCTTTTATCAGTTCTAGGCTTAATTACAGTATTGTAATACGTTGTATGTCGGTGTAACACAGTCATCACTGAGCCGCCTCCAGTTTGTTCAAAATGCAGCAGCTCGCCTTTTAACCAACACTCCTAGATGGAACCACATCACACCTGTTTTACTCTCACTACAATGGCTTCCTGTCCGTTTTAGGATAGATTTTAAACTTTTATTATTTGTTTTTAAAGCTCTGAATGGCCTCGCTCCTCCTTATATAACAGAGTTGTTAAGTTTCCACGCCCGCTCCAGGTCTCTGAGGTCAGACAGCTCCTGCTCTCTGTTCCAAGGACAAAGTATAAATGCTGGGGTGACTGTGCTTTCTGCGGCCGCACCTCGACTCTGGAATACGCTCCCGCTTGAGCTACGTCAGATTACTGAACTTGGCCCTTTTAAATCAAAGCTTAAGACTTTTTTTTTATTCCAACAGGCTTTTAGTAATTAAATATGTGGTGACATTTCTGGTTTTATTTTTGTTATTTTATTGTGTTTTTTCTTGTAACATGTTATTTTAATTGATGTTTTTGTTAAAGGGGACCACATATAGGTCTTTAAAAATTTTATGTTATGTCTGTGTGCTATCTTGACAATATTAATTCATTTTAATACACAAAATAATTCTTAGATAATTAATTATACCCTTTTTAATTCTGCCATTTTTAACTTTCGTTTTGAACGACCGGTTTCTGATACAAGTTCTGAAGTCCACGCCCTTCAACGATCTGTTTACGCCCTCTGTAACAGCCAGTATCTGTAATGTGTTGTTGTTTTAAAATTAGCTCTTTTTTTATTACTCATTTGACTTACTGTTAGTGCTAGCTTAAGATAACTTACCGAAACCCGTCTGAGCGCGCCGCAATTTGCTGCTCCTTTTAGCATGAGACCACCCGAATCCGATGCTAATGTTAGCTTGTTCCTCTTCCGGTGTTCGCCAGCTCCGCTCGTTGCACGCGGCGATTTTGGGAGTTATCGCTGTTCCAGTCAAGACACACACAAAGTTCACCAAGTGTCTCCCGTAAATTAATCCGTAAGGAGAAGGTCCTCGCTGCTGCGAGGCTGCTGCGAGGCTGTACAGTTGAAGCTCCGCTCCATCGCGCCAGAAGAGGGTCCCGTTGCCGCCGGTCCCTACGCCGGGGGTCTGCTCGTTTAATTTTTGCCGGCTGCGCGTTGGGAGCGATCGCAAATACACTAAAAATTGAACTAAAACATAAAAATAACAATTGTACTTTCGAGAGAGAGAGAGAGAGAGAGAGAGAGTCAGAGAGTCAGAGAGAGAGAGAGAGTCAGAGAGTCAGAGAGAGAGAGAGAGAGAGAGTCAGAGAGTCTTTCTTGTCATTAGCACCGCATGTGGTACATGTGATGAAAACGAGATTATGTACACGGGGTCCCAGTTACATCCAACAACAAATGCAAGAGAAAAACAGTAATAACATCTAGAATTAACTAAGAGAAACATCAACTAGTAATACACTAAGCCCTAATGTAGTAGAAAAACATTATAAACAGCAACACGAACATTTATAAAGCCATTTAAAAAAACACAGCTGCAACAAAGTGCTGTACACATGAAATTAAGAACATATAAACAAAAGATGAGATGAAATCATGAAAAACAACAGTCATGTGTTTAATACAGAAGTGGGTTGAGCCTAACCAGGGGTTGCTAGGTGAGGGGCTGGACTCAGGTTGTGGTGGGTTGTGGCTGCGGTTGGCTGCGGTTTGTGACGTCACAAACCGCAGGAAGTGAGAAACGAACCGTTTATATCACAGACAAATAAATCTACTTAGAGTAAATAAACCACTGGGTGCATTTCTTTGGCCTTAGGACTGTTTTTTTATGAAGTACATACCCAAAGTTGAGTAAAAAAAACATTAAAAAGTGAATTTTGCATGTGTGGTCCCCTTTAAGCACTTTGGTCACCATCACTGTGGTTGTGTAAAGTGCTATAGAAATAAATAATTGAAATGAATGAAATATCATTAAAAACTCTGACTAGAGTTGATTCTGTGCTGTGGTGAGTTTTGAAGCGCTATGTGTTGTCATCATTGTACGTTCCCATACCAATATCAAAATTAATTCTCTGCATTAAATCCATCGCACCTGAGATACACCAAGGTGGAGAAGTGGGCAGCTATGTAAGCACCCAGGGAGCAAAAGGGATTACCGTATTTTTTCGGAGTATAGGACACACCGGAGTATAGGTCGCATTGTCCAATTATCACCAATAGATTGGAAAAATCCCTAGATAGGTCGCACCTACGTTTAGCTCTGCTGCAAATGTCTGCCACAGGAGCGCACAGCAAGGCTTTTAAGAAGATTAACACTTAAAAACAATTATTTGTTTGATAAAAATTATAGCAAATATGTGTCTGAGCTGAACTTTTCCTTAATAAATGAACGTAATTGTGAAATGAGCTGGATTTAAAAATTTGTTTCGCCGAAAGTGATAAAAAGCCATATACAGGTAGTCCCCGATTTACGAGCGCTCTGATCTACGAGGTTCCAGACTTACGAGCTGGCGAATTTTTGGAAAAAACGCAAAAAATACTGAGTTTTCATGTGTTTTTTCACCACAGTTAGTTAGCTAAGCATATGGACACACGTTTCCGATCATTTTTATGCACTCATAAGCAGTTTTTGGATGAAAATAGAGTGTTTTTAGTCGCGCTAGCGAAACCGTTCCAATTTACGAGCGAAATTCCGGACTTACGAGAGACATGGCAACCGTTCCGAAATACGAGATTTCCGGTTTACGAGCGCCTCGTTGTAACGGATCTCGCTCGTAAATCGGGGACTACCTGTATATAGGTCGCACCTGAGTATAGGTCGCAGGCCATAAAAAAAATGATACAAAGGTGCGACCTATACAGGTAGTCCCCAACTTACGAGCGAGTTCCGTTACTACGAGTATCTCGTAAGATGAAAATCTCGTACGTCGGAACACGAAACACGTGTTCTCGTAAGTCCGGATTTTCGGTCGTAAGTCGGAAAATTTATGCTAGCGCTACTACGAACACTCGTTTTTCATCACAAATGTTCATACTAGTTCATAAACATGCTCAGAAACTTGTTTCCAAACGGTTAGCTAACACACTTTCATCTAAAAACACATAAAAGTGCTGTATTTTTTGTATGTTCTTTACAAATTTACTGCTCGTTCGCCAGCTCGTAAGTCCGGAACCTCGTATGTTAGAGCGCTCGTAAGTCGGGGACTACCTGTACTCCAAAAAATACGGTAGGTGTCTTGCTCAGAGACACCACGGCATGTGGGAATTCGCTGGGGAACATATTGTGCTCATCCAAAAACATTTGACCTGAGAACATACAATTTTTCTAAATTTTTTAAAATAAAAGGCAGCTTGGAGATGGGCCTAAAATTAGCCAAGACAGTTTGGACAAGGCCAGACTTTTGAAGCAGGGCTGCACCACCGCATGTTTAAAACTAATTGGGCAACAACTGAGGACAGACTGCTTGATAACAGCAAGGATCACCTGCCTGATGCTGGAAAAGGCCTCTTAAAAAACGAGGGGGGACAAGGTCACAAAGGGAACCTGATGGCTTAATATGTCTGACCACATCCTCGAAAAGGGTCAGAGTCACTGGCTGAAACCTGTCGAACACAGCCAGAGCTGCAGTTACAAGAAAATGAGTTGTATTTGGGCTCTGAACAAAGGAAAATGGAGACACAAGCTGAAATTTGTTTGAAAGAAAGTCCAGAGATAATCGTCAGTCACGTTGGTTCAGGTAGACACAGGAATGCCCATGATCTCAAAGGATGATAGGAAAGTTTACAATAAACAGTTTTTCTGGTGTCACGGCTCTTCACACAAACGGGACCAGGAGGTGTGTTCCAAGTGTTCACAGCAGAAATGAGGAGCACTTCTAACGTGAAAGCGTTCTGAACAACTTGAGACTGAGCACAGAGAACGAGCACAGAGAACGGACATTTGGAAAATACAAGGCCCCGTCCACTTGGAAACTGTTTTAGGAAAAAGGTGTCATCGTTTTATGCCACGATGTCTTTAAACATAAAACAACAAACAAGAAACTGACTTCAAGCTCTGGAACATCTCGAAATCCAAAAGTTTGTCAAAAAGTAATCGTTAACACTAACAAATTGTTGACTTAGTTGTTGATTTGTGCTGCTGACTATCCATGATGCTGATCACATGCTGCTGATTAATTTCATGTACCTGCGTTCATTCATACTCATCTGCTCACACAGACTCATGTTCCTGCTGTTGTTTGGCACATTGTTTTGTACTAGTAGTGCTTAGTGTATTCTTAGTTGTTAGTACTTTGTTGGATGTAACTGGGGTCCTGTGTACTTAGTTTCGTTCCACCACATGTGATGTGAATGACAGTAAAGACACCTTGACCTTGACTAGCTGAACTTGAGATGACTGTGCATGCTTTCATTTCTTCTCTATTGTGACAGATTATTTTCCTGTTTAAACAAGAAATGGCTTGCCCATTTTCAGGTTGTTCACAACTTTCCTTTAAAACTGTTAATCAATTATGAACACGTTCACATCACAACCATTTAGATTTTAAAATTCTAGTTTTAACTTTCCGAGCTGTGCATGAACAAGCTCCTTCTTACATCTCTGACTTGATTCAGCCTCACACACCAGCTCGCAGGTTAAGGTCACTAGGTCAGAGGTTGTAGGTAGGGTTCTCAGCATGTCATTAACACAAAACTCAATGAGTTTTCCTAAAGTAAAAACGGAAATTTTAAGAGATATTTCAGTCACAATGTGAAGAAGTGAAGATTCAACACAATCTGCTGCTTCTCTAGAGAACTTTTAATAATTGGCTTTTATAATGTATATGAATGTTTCTGGACAGTGTACTGAGATATCGTCTGTTGTGATATGATGCTATAAAAATAAACTGAACTGAATTTGGGAATGCACCGCCCCTACTTCTAAAGTAACTTAATTAAAGGTCCACTGACATGATGTTTGAACTATGCATAAAATTTCTCAACATATATACGTATGTTGTATCATTCAACTATGTTCGTTTGTACAAGCAAAATGATAAATCAATTTAATTTTGATTTAAAAGTTATTTTAAACTTCACTCCGTGTTTATTCACGGGAAATCCAATTACACGCGAATGCAACATCTGTGACGTAGGAAGGAGAAGCTCAGTTCGGCTGCAATGATAACGCATATTCATTCTCTGCCAGATCGCCTTTTTTTTTTTGTATAACTTGAAAAATGCCATTACGTTGTGTCGCATTTGGGTGTTCTATTATCATCAGAGAACAAGTGAGCCTTTTCACTTTCCCAAAAGATGAAATACTTCTTCAAGACTGGACTAAACAAACAAAGCTGTCCCTCGGAGCCCCCCTCGCTCCACCCGAACGGTAAGGCAGAACCTGCCGTTTCTTGTTCAACCCCCTGAACTAACTTTCTGCTTCCCAAACTGAAGACAAATTGCTCAAATCTTCACTTAGATTGCTAAATTCGTCAGTTTATTTATTGTCCACCATGAATATGTAAAAGGGGCGTTCTAAAGACGTTCTCCCTCCTACGTCACAGATGTTGCATTCGCGTGTACCGTAATCGGATTTCCCGTGAATAAACACGGCGCGAAGTTTAAAATCACTTTAAAATCAAAATTAAGTTGATTTATCATTTTGCTTGTACAAACGAACATAGTTGAATGATACAACATACTACTGTATATATGTTGAGAAATTTTATGCATAGTTCAAACATCATGTCAGTGGACCTTTAAATTCAACTGATGCATTTAAAAAAGGATCTAAAGACGTTTATTTTTAAACAGGCAGTAAATGTAGGCTTCAATATTTTGCTGTGTTCTACATCCTATTTTACTTGTGTCGTTTTTATGCTTTTATGTGCATATAGATGTTTATATGTACCGGTATATATGTTTTTATTAAGTTTGCAGCTAATGTTTACCAGGGTTGGGGGGGTGGAGTCACTGGTGCCCACATCCAGCAGTCACTGTACGAGAGGCGATGGACACCCTGGGCTGGTCACAAGTCCATAAAGACAAACAACCATTCACACTTTCACCCGCATCCAGGGACAATTCAGAGTTGCTGTTCAATTGGTCATTGGGAGGAAACCCTTGGCACACAGAGAGAACATGCAAACTCCACACAGAAAGTCCCCGGCTGGGATTAGATCCGACATCTTTCTCGTGGAGATGTCCTTCCTGACTAGGGTTGCCCCCGTCCTGTAAAATATGGAATCGTCCTTTGTTCTGCAAATAAATCTTGTGTCCCGTACTGAACCAATACAGGACACGATTTGTTCCGGATTTCCATAAATTTCCAATACACACGTCTGTCACACACACATCAACAGTAAATCCTTATAATGTTTTGCTAGTTTTTTGATACTTTGTTAAAAAAAATATATATATTTTTTTTGTTTTTTTTTCTTTCTTTTTGTTTTCTATTGTTTATTGTTTGTTTGTTTATTGTTTAATGAAATTCTATCACTGCTGTTCATTGTTCTTTAGTTTTAGCAGGTCGCTTTCGTAAATGAGCCCATGAGGTTCAAAAGATTTACCTGACTAAATAAAGGTTGAATGAATGAATGAAAATCCAACAGTAATGATCTAAAGCCACTCCCCCAGCTCCGCTCCTCTGTGTGTCTGTCACGATTGCCGAGAGACAGACACCACACACCGGCGCTGCTCACAAAACCAGCCCCTTTTTAAAATGTCCACTACACCCGATACTCCAGTGCGTCCTCAAAAGCGAAAACGCTTACAAAGATACAGACTTGAGTGGGAAGAGGCAAGTGGAGCTGGTTACAAGGCAACTTGTAAAGTATGTCGCCGAGTGTTTTCAGCGTGTGGGCTGTCCGACGTCATGCATCAGGAGAGCAGGTGCTCCATGGAGCTCGAGAAGTGAGCTCCTGATCACTCAACTTCGAGCAGTCCTGTTCAGAATTTTACAACAACGCTTGGAAAGACAAAGAGTTACTCACAGCTGCAAGGAGTAACAAGAAGTACACCTGGGAAAAACAGTAACAGTTTCTGATGAACCTGTCACTGGGAAGAGTAACGTTTTTGCATCTTTTTTCTTATTGAATAAACAGATAAGTTCACAATTGTTTTTGTTTCTTCCTCTTAAAAATGTCCCTATGGTTCAAAGAGAGTCCCTACAGTTGTGCACTTAAAAAGTTAATTGAAGTTCTCAATTTATTTACCGGTAGTTTACATTTTAAACGCTTATGCCTGGTACCCACCTAATTTCTCAAAACGCTCTTGCCGCCCCCTTTTGGCCGCTTGTCACGTTCCCACAAAGCCACTGAAGACCGTCTGATGACGCGCACTGGGGGGAGGCAGAGGGGAGGGGGTCTAGCTCGTTTTCCGGGTCAGTTGTTGTGTTACTGCAGCTCCGACAGTCTTTGTTGAGATTAAAATGTTTTTTTATGTTTGGGGTGAACGTATGCTGGAGCGGACAGCAGCAACTGTAAAAATGCCACGTTTCTTACCAGAGTTTTGGTTCCAATTCATGGAGGCTCGATCGGGTAAGTTTAAAAAGTCCAAAAAAAGTCCAGTTGTCGTTGTGTAATCACATAGCAGAGGCTCTCCCGACTGTTTGCTGGACACGTCGAGCCATCGAATTTTATGACGTTGGCGGCTCGATGTAGCTCGACGCGTAGGTTGCTTTCAGACGCGCGCGTGCGTGGAAAGGAACTGCCGCGTGCCGCCGCGCCGCTTCAATCACTCAAAACGCGCCGCTTCACGGTTCGCCGCGCCTCGCCGCGTCTCCACATAGACTTTGAATGTAAACCGGCCGCTTCAGCCGCCCGACACGGGTCCGGTGGGTACCAGGCATTACTGTTGCACACTCCATACAGACCAATTTCATTTAAGATTTAATTAATTGCACTTTATAAGAGAACGTGTTCATTACAGGTAGTCCTAGTCCCGACTTACGAGCGCTCTGACCTACGAGCGCCCGGACTTACGAGCTGGCGAAAGATAAGTAAATTTGTAAAAAATACAGCACTTTTTTGTGTTTTTAGATGAAAGTGTGTTAGCTAACCGTTTGGAAACACGTTTCCGACCATGTTTATGAACTAATATGAACGTTTTTGATGAAAAACGAGTGTTCGTAGTAGCGCTAGCATAAATGTTCCAACTTACGAGCGAAAATCCGGACTTACGAGAACACGTGCTTCGTGTTCCAACTTACGAATTTTCGTGTTACGAGCAACTCGCAAGAATGGAACTCGCTCGTAAGTCGGGGACTACCTGTATTAATAAAGCATTTCAAGCTTTAAATATAATAATAATAATAATAATTGTCTATTCTTGTCATCTGCGTATGTTTCCCATACACAGACGAAATTCGTCTCTGCATTTAACCCAACCACCTACCAGGTGGTATGACTACCGGTACTTGCTTTCTTGATCATCCCTGTACTAAAAACACTGGCACAAAATAAAACGTACCACTGCTGGGTGCACCCCGTCCCACGACGTGTCCGGCCCATTGCGGACATGGTGGGCGTGCGTCCCTTATTTTAATTTCTGAAAGGTGGCGGTCATGGTGGGCGTGCGTCCCTTATTTTAATTTCTGAAAGGTGGCAACAGTCACAGACCACCGAGCAGTGTTGCCAGGTGTGCGATAATTATAGTCTTTGCACGACAATTTTGCCCTCTGTACGATCAATAATCCCAAAAAAGGCCAAAAATACGATAATTTGACAGTTCCGTGAATGTGTAGTTGTAATTGGTTGCCATCAGCCAGTCGCAACTGTCTGAGTTTTTTTGTGAACCCTGAAGGCATCTTGAATTTCCAGCCAATCGTGCTTTTCTAAATGTGACCTCAGAGTGACGTGCATGCGTTTGCCTCAGAACAACTGCCATGATTGACTGAATAGTCCGCTGCACCCGTCCCATGAGTTAGAAAATAAGAAGAAGCAGAGCCGAGTGACACCGGTCTGAAAGAAGTGATGAAAATGAGAGAACATTTATGTAAAGTTGAATGTTAAATGATAATAAATACATATACTGTACATGTCTTAAGAAAATATGGCAGGAAAACTAGGACATTACTGATACAGGAAGACATTTACACAACATTCATAAAAAGGTAGGATATACAGGGAAAGCAGGAAGAAACAGGAACTTGGAATCAATAATTTCTCGCATTAGAATATGACACACAGGCCTTAATAAATCTCTTAAAATAATTGGAAAACATGCAACAGGACTATGTGACAAGTGCACCAGCAATCTCCCTGAAGCAGTTCATCATGTACAGTATTTATGGAATGTCCAGGGTATGAAACTGAAAGAATGCATTTCCAAAAATAAATAAATAAAATGAATATTAAATTTACAATTAGGTATGTTTTTAGTAGTGATATCAGTAAAGTTAAAGATCAAGTTATTATTTTCTTAAAAAATACAAACTTAATAGACAGAATTTAGTTGAGTTATTATTAGTTTTTTTTCCATCTCCTGTCCACACTCCAGCTCAGTGGGTTGTGGTGATGCACCTTACAGTTGGTCTGCCAACCGCCATAAAACAAAACAAGAAGAAGAAGGGGGCTCATTAGGTGCCGAGATGGTGTAGAGCAGGTGTCACCAACCTTTTCGAAACTGAGAGCTACTCCGTGGGTACGGAGTCATACAAAGGGCACCAGTTTGATAAACTCTTCGGAAATAACAAAGCGTAAATTGGAGGAAATGTATAATAAACATATTTTCAAGAACATATTTTTAAGATAGACATTTTAATATATATATATATAAATACAAAAAAATAACAACTGAATAAAATGAAATTTTAAATGCAGCTTAGTAGTGAGTTGTGCTATTTTTAGAACAGGTCCGCGGGCACCTCAAATGGTCCTTGGGGGCACCCGGGTGCCCGCGGGCACCGTGTTGGTGACCCCTGGTGTAGAGGCAGGGCAGCCGGCTCAGGACCGGAAGGTCCGGGGTTCGATCCCCGGTCACTGCATACCTCATTGTGTCTCTGGGCAAGACACTTAACCCCGAGTTGCTCCCGGTAGGACTGGTTGGCGCTTTGCATGGCAGACTACCACTACCGGTGTATGAATGTGTGTATGAATGGGTGGATGGCTTGTCCTGTGAAGCGCTTTGGGGCCCCTCATAGTGGGCTGGAAAGCGCTATATAAGTAAGCTCCATTTACCATTAGTTCCCCCCACAGACATTAATACGTATTATTGTCTATGGTTTCCACCCGTACTGACACCACAAAGCTGTGTGCCTGTTAGACGCTATTCAACACTAGAGTGACTAAAGTGCATACTTGTTATTTTGTTATGACGGTAAAATTTCAGAAACCTAATACGATAATCCTACATTTCTCACCTGGCAACACTGCCCTCAAGCAGAGAGCTGCCATCCAGGGTGCCCGGGGAGCAGATGGTGGATATTAAGGGCCTTGCTCAAGGGTCCAGAGTGGGGCAAATGAGGGTGGAGACAGGTGTGGGTGTTCCACCTTCAACACCCACATTTTGATGTTGTTGGTTCAGGGAGTTGAACCGGCAACCTTGGGACCACCACTCCCCCATAATTTACATCCTTAATGTAGCTTTTTCTTACTTTAAGCTAGCATTTTACTCATTTTAGCTTTTAGCTAGCATTTAGCTCCTTTTTGCAATGTATCTGTTTATCATTCGTCCCGGTGTGGTGTCCGGACCTGGACTTGTCTCCTGTCTCCTGCAGATGTGAGAACAGCTGGGATGGTGGGTTCAAGGCCCGCCTGTGAGAACAGCTGGGATGGTGGGTTCAAGGCCCGCCTGTGAGAACAGCTGGGATGGTGGGTTCAAGGCCCGCCTGTGAGAACAGGAACTTTGTTGCACGTTGACTGAGCGTGTTCAAACTTCACGCAACAGATCGCGCGACTCGTGCGAGGAAACTGTAAAACTAGTCCCAAACAGTGGCAGCCCAGTGAGACACTGAACTTACACAAACTCACAGTTTCTCTGCTGTTTGTCAGAGAAGCAGACAAGGGGTGTAGAGCACAAAAAAGTGCCCCAAACAATCGCAGCCAGTGACTCCCAACTCTTTTCACCCGCAAGTAACCGACCAAATAAACGAGCATCACCATATTCAACACAACACACTCCTGCCGCAGCCTTACCTTTAATAACATTACTAAAAATGGTAGCTCTGAATTCCTCTTTGGCCCTCTGATCGAAGTCCTGCCCATGAATAATGCGCATCTGTTTGAGGAAAGTGGACTTGCCGCTCTCGCCCGCTCCGAGTAGTAAGATCTTTACGAGCCTTTTCACATAAAACTTGTCTCGATGAAGACACTTATCTATCTCCTTCGACTTCCGCAGCTGCTCCACCTCGCCGCTTGTGAGGACACAGTTAGGAAAACATACAGATAAAATGGAGCGGGACGGCAGGAAGTCCGCCATCTTTGAAACAACTTCATCGATACAGAGCTCGCCCAGACCACTGCTGCCTTCACGTGCCGTGGGAATCCGCAGGCAGCGAGAGCTTGACCCGTTTCACTGCTGCGTTCGTAAATGTGTGTAGCACCATTTCCACGAGAACAAAAAAGAAGCTGAACCTTACATTATGTTGATGAAAATAATAGTTAATCCCAAGGTTACATTAACAAATGTCGTGTAAACATGTAGAACTTTGAATTTAACATTTTAATTATGTGGATAATTTTAATCCTGATACTGTACAAAGGGTGATTTCCAGCAATATTTAAACAATTTATTTTTGGTAAAAAGTTATAAACCTATGTTTCGCACTATCAAATTATTACAAAATCGCGTCAGTCATGTGACCAACTTTTATGACACGAGCACATTGTCAGAATCACAAATTAAACGAGCCAACGGTGAACGCAGCATGGAGGAGCCGCCTGATGAGCGCGCCAGCATCAATGTTTGGGTGGGTCAGATTTTTCTGCAGCATCATCTCTGAGCTCGGATCTCTGGCGTTTGATAAAACATTGTGTGATTTAAATCCAGACATTTGTATTTTTATGTTTGTATTACCTGCCAGTGAAAACCTGACAAAATGTTTTTGGCTCTTTGGTGTGTTAGTTTAGCCTGGTTAAAACCAGACCCTTGTCCTTCACTTCGCTTCGTACTAGGGTCTGGGACTTCTCCCATAGACAAGGATTTCTCCGGTAGATTTTTGACCGGACCAATCAGAGAACAGAAGGCGGAGTTTTGAACGACGTCGACTGACGTCGTCAGTTAAAATGGCTGCCGCCACGAAGGAATTTTCAAGAAAACAAGGTAAAAAACTATTATTTCTTTGCTGAGAAAAAATATATTTCTTAGCTGACGTTATATCAGAAGTGTTCCTGAGCTTAACAGTTCCTAAATCAATTCACGAAATGGTCAAATCTG